>BLFK01000309.1:1680898-1781656 GCA_014634185.1 Astreopora myriophthalma | reverse complement strand
TCCAACCTAACTTGTAAACAAGAAGATTTGTCCCTGGTTTTGTAAGCCCTTGTGTTTTAACGATCACTCAATTTCACTTTTCAGTAATACCGGAACTCCTAAAATCTTGGAGTTCCGGTAATTGATTAGTCCAGAGCTCCGTGTCTTGGCGCTGACCAAAAGACACGTGGGCTCTGGGAACGAGATTGTTCGTAGTCCAATCTCGTTCCCAGAGCCCACGTATCTTTTGGTCAGGGCCAAGACACGGAGCTCTGGAATAATCAATTTGCAGAACTATGTTGATTGGCTACTCGATTTATCAAACTGCTCATGCGTAAACTACCGGAAGTAAAATCGCTTGTAAACAAAATGAGAACAGCTGGGCGCGAGTTTTAAACGAATATGGCACAGAAAACTCCAACTAAACTTGTAAACACGAAGATTTGTCGCTGCAGTTCTAAACCCTTGAGTTCTAATGATCACCCCATTTCACTTCTCACGGAATCGAAGATAAAACCCAAACTTCGGTATATGAGTGACTTGCCAAAACCCGTCGGTAAAACCGCTAAAACATCTCTTTTCATCATCACTGCTGCTTTCAAAATTTGATATTGCTGTTCTTTCAAAATAAAATTGGACTCTCCTAGCTTTTCGAGTGCGTATTGTATGTCCTTGTGGCACGCATCCACATCGACTTTATCCCTGGACGCCGTATTGTAAACCACGGCATGGATGCGCCGTGTAACCGGAACTCCTAAAACCTTGGAGTCTGGAATTATTGACTATTCCAGAGTTCCGTGTCTTGGCGCTGACCAAAAGATACGAGGGCTCTGGGAACGAGTTGTACTCGTTCTCCAATCTAAAGGTCGCTATTATAGTAGTGGTGATAACGAACCTACAGGTTTTGAGGTCAGTTCCTCCGATGGTTCCTGTCAGAAAAGATATTCATGAAAATAGTTTATAGAAGTAACCAAACAAGCTGCCCTTGTCCAAAATAAATTATACGCGGTTATTGATCGAAACACAGAACTGTGCAAAAATCCTGACTCCAACGACCGGCAGACGTGTACTCAGGGCTGAGGTGTTGGCTTCTGTTGAACTGTTTACAGACAATTTCAATTGCGTGAAGTGATGAAGATACCGGTAATGAGGCGGCAATACTCGGAAAAAAAGTCCGAGTCCTGCTAACAGGAGTCGAAGCTACGATCTGCCGATTACCAGTTCGGATGGTCTACCACTGAGGCACAGTGAGAAGACTCGTGAAAGCTTGCCCATTCAACTGCTGTAGGTTGTGCTGACAAAGTGATGTCCTGCATATTGCTAGAACTGAACTCATTGTTCACTTCAGTCTCTTTTTAAGGCGAGTTCTTGTCCACAGTCTTGTATGAAAATTAGTTGTTGTTTTTCTCGTATGCTATTAGTAAAGCTAATTACTATCACATATTTCTTCAAGATTTGGACTCGCTTTGGGTAAGTCTTAAGTGAACTGAAAGCCTAACAATAACAAATGTAAGAGTTAGGAGGGCAAATGTAAATCAAACCTGTTGTGGTCTTACTTTACAGCTTTTAAGGTAGAACAATCGAGGCACTAAGTGCGTCGATGCGGCGATGTAGGATGACCTAGGGTTGCCTCCCTTGAAAAGCCAGTGTCCCGCTAGCCACACTGCAAGAATGGGAGAGTTGAAAACACTGACCCCTGGTTCATGGACTACCCGACTGACTACCCAAACGGACTACCCTCAAAATACCGGCTATTTCAAGTGAGTACTGTTGGTCGTAAGCAGCGTCACAGTTAGTCCTAATCCTTAACATCCATTTTAAACAGCGTTGGTCAACAGTATTTAAGTCTAAGCACCCATTTTAAAAAGGTTAGTTTTCAATAATGTTGTGATGGCCGATTACTGTATGTGGCCTTGCAGACATATATAAATAAGCTACATGCACTCTAAGTACATAATCAATTCAATACTTTCAATAGTACTCAATCAAAATAGTATTTGGTAAAGTTAGTCTATTTTAGGGTAGTCCGTTTGGGTAGTCCATGGACTAGGGGTCAGTGTTTTCAACTCTCCCTTGCAAGAATACTGAGCTAGATGCTCGCAGCCACAGGCAACAAATGGAAACAGAGATTCTTGGTTGAGGAGATAATGACACTTATCTGTCCCCTGATTTTACTGTCTATAACTGATTTATTTTAATATATGCACCTGTTTGTTATTCTGAAAGGCTAGAGATCGTTTTCACTGTCACGTCACAAAAACAAATTCTTAGCCGTTCGATGAAAAAAGCCAAGAAAATGAAATGTTACAAAAGACAAATACATAGACAACTTATCAAACTCTCAAGTCTGTATGGTACACAATTTTTTAGTTATTTACCGAAACGTTTCACGCAACTTTCAAGAGCTTTGTATCGCGGCGCCATCTTTGTGTACCTATATGGTACACCGGAAATCAACAAAACTATCTAGAATTCACTTTGCATTGAAAACGCTTTCTTTTCACTCGTTAGCTGGTATACATGCGCATAAATACAATCTTCTAATACTTGAAACGTTTAAACTACTTTAAATTAAAAGGCGGACCTTTTTTCAAACAGACAGCTACTGAATTTAAGATGATCCTCGGAAGTAATGAAGCAACTTTGGCAGTTGCAATTTAGAAGCCTGAAAAAAAAATCCAGGCCTTTAACGGGATTCGAACCCATGACCGCGCGATTGTGTTGCACACTGCTCTACCGACTGAGCTATCACACACTGAGCGAACTGGGATCTAGTTCCTTGCGACTTCATTTTGTATCCTGTAATAGTTGAATCGGTATGATGGCGAATAAATGAAATTTTATACATTTGAAAACTTCATATGTTCTCCAGACAGCCCGCACTATCTTGTTCTCACACAATATAACTGTATTTTCAAAACGAAGGACGCTACGGCACTGGAAACTTGTAAAATTGAAGATTTAATTCTAGACTGTCTTCAAAACCTCGTGATTTTTATTTTAGAATTGATGACGTCACGGAGAATACGATCTATAAGCGTATAATAGCCTGAAACTGACTGTACTAACTTGCGTGTATTTTTCGAAGGCGTTGGACACAAGCAAAGAAAAGTTAAAATCAATGTGTAAGTCAGCGTAGAATTTCCCCCAGTAAATCAAATGACTGTTTTAAACATGAACTTCGAAATATCCCCACAAGAGTTGGTTCTTCAAAGAAGTCCTTCGGTCTTGGATGGTTCGCTGTCTGCAATGAACAGCACCTTTACTCTTCAGGATCACGTTGAGATTATGCATCACTCAAGTGAGGAATTTTACGAGGCGGTGAGTTGAAGATGGTTAAAACACTAGCAAATGTGCGAGCGACATTTTTCATCGTGAGGTTGGGTAAAACTAAACTACTGCTTGATTACGTAAAAAGGCATTGCATTGCACGATTATATCCCATTAAACGTATTTCCCGCAGTGTCTACATTTGAATCCGTTAGAGAACCGTTGTTTGCTTAAGGATACATTCGGTCAGGCCACTGTGCGTGGCAGCGAAAAATTCCAAACTTGGTTCTTACACAGGGAGCCAGTTTCAATGTTCTACTTGAGCTAAAAATTTTGGAGTAGGTTTTTCCTTATGCAACACCTCTTTTTAAGGACTTTAGTCTCAAATGACAAGAGATGTTAAATAAATTCAAGAGAATTTATTAAAATCATCATTTCGATGTATTTCAAAAAGATCGCTTTTTATCCACATATTACTTTATGCTCATTTGTTTTTGTTTAAAAAAAAAACATCATCCATACACCTTTTTGCCTGACAGCGTTCTTCGAAAATCAGTTTCAAAACCGGAACGAAAGACACGAAAATCATTAAAAGCCATAGCAAATTTAATTCAACTTCAACTTTTCTACAGGTGTTAATTATGATCTCTGCATGACGAGCAGGCTAAGCAAACAGAAACGTGAGGCGGGAGTCCGAATATTTTACCGAGGCTCATATACTCGTGTTTTATTTTTTATTGTTATCTGAGCGTAGGAATAAAAAAAACGTGAAACTGTAAAATGTGGCAAATTTTCACCGATTTAATTTAACTAAGTTTGGGGGTTAAAACAGGAAATCGTTGTCAGTGTTTTGATGATTTCATTCGCATTTATTTAAGCAGTTCTTTTGTCGAATTTGACTCAGAGCGGTCTATAAACAAATAATTTTTCTTTGGTCTTTGGTGGGTGTTTTCACCATTCAAGAGGAACATTGACGGCTTCTTAACCATATAGGGGAATAATTTTGTAGAGTAATTACTCGAGTCTTTTTGGAAACTACGGTTTTCTTGTAAACATCCCTTTGTTCTTAAAAACCAATTTACGTTTCCATGTAATAGAGAGAACTGTGAATTTCAGAATAAAGTAAACTAAAGCAATATTGCTTCGAGATATCTTTAACTGAAAATCGTTCTAAAAATATGTGTCGCGGTTACCAAGTGTTCATTCTGTTTTAAGTCAGAGAATTAGGAATGAAGTTTTCCTCGTTGGGGTGTGGAAAGCTTTTGGTTCTTAGAAAGGCGACATGAACCCGGCAAGAGAATTAGCTCGGGCTCAAATATTGATTTATATATGGACATAAACTATCATTTTTTGCGCCTCATAAAAAAAGCATTTCTGCTAATAATCAACTCCCTTTTTGCGAATTGTATTTTATTTTTATGTTTTGGATCGGTTTTAACCTTTCCATTGCACTAGATTCCTTTGATTTATTTTGATGGTTTCCTCTCTCAGGAAATCCAAAATAGCAGACTTTTGCAAATGCTGATAAATTTGGCCACTGTTAATTAAGCCCCTATTGAGTTGAGTGAAAAGTTCAGTATCCGGGGTCTTCGGTGCATATATGTATGACTCTTATCTGATCTTTCTTCTTTCGTATAACAAGCCCCCAAAAAAAGACTTTAAATCGTGAAATCGATTTGCGTCAAGGTCGCCTTTTTGTTCAGTTGCAAGCCTATCCTTCAGGAATTGAATTCTACTTCTTCCCAAAATACTACTTGAATTCTTCTTTTAAGTAAATACTTTCCCTTGTTTTAAGTAGCAAATACGATAGCCTCAATTAACGGAGATACCTTTAAAAGTCAAATGATGGCTACAGCCTTAATGTATTGTCCTAACAACAAACTGGTAACACTTTTTGATACTTTGACATCTCGCCGCTATAAGGCTAAATATCTTACTTTTGGCCGCTTGACAGGTGTTCTATTGTATTCTTCGTCTATTTTGTAATTTAAAGTTTTTGCTCTGGGAGTGGTAGCGGAGTTGCGGGAGGGTTTATATTTCCTACGTACTTCTTCGGTCAGTCGCAGGCCAATTCAAAATGAACAAGCCATGAAACAGTTCTCTCAACGCGACTTTGTTATTTGCTCTGTAAAGGTAAAACAAGAAATGAGAGAAAAAGGAATCGACAGAGACCAAGCAATGGATTCAGTCCGTCTTCAGAAGCTTGTAGAGGTCTGTAATACTAAGGAAAGCACTGCGCTGTATCTTTTGGAGGAATGGAATTACCAACCACAGGTTTGCTTGCTTTTGTTCCGTTGTCATTTCATGTTCTCATCTTTCAAAATTCACGAAATTTTTTTTGAAGCCAATCTTAAGAAATACTCTAAGACTGTTGACCACATTATATTTGGTACAAATTCAACAGCCACCAACATTGATATAGACGTTTTCGTATATTTTTTAACATTTCAATCTTTTTCTTTGTTATTTTTAAATGTAAATACTATATATTTGTTATTTCTTTGTATTTATTAATTTAGTTGATATACAGTAGGTTCACATCAGCACTTTGCTACCATTTTAACCGTATGAACTTTTCAAAAGTGATGCGCTTGTTTCCAGCTTGAAACCTCTTTTTATATCTATTTTTGCGGCGTCATGCATGACAATCGGCTTAGAAACCATTCATAATATCAGGGTCGTAACGAGGTATATGGGATCAGGGATCAAAGGCCAAAAAAACGGTGGGATCCGGGATCACAGCCCCGGGATCTGGGATCACAACCCCCGGGATCGGGATCAGCGGTGTTTTTCATTGGATCAAGGATCAGGCGTTCTGGATCAACAAAATTTTGCGGGATCAGGGGTCAAAATTCTCATCACTTTTGGAACCAGGGATAAAAAATTGGGGTAAAATTACGGGATCAGCGATGAAAAAATATACCTCGTTACGACCCTGTAATATTCATTAGACAAGTCGTGGACATTTAAAAGCCATCAATCCTTTTGATTCATTCCATTTGCACTCTGAGTAATTTTCGCACATAATGGCTGATTACTTCAAAGACCATTTTTCAAAATTTTACATTGGACAAATACTTGACTCTTCAATATCATCAAGTAGCGTCTGGATCAGATTTCCCTTGCATGAACTAATGAACAATTTTAATTCATAAAATGTAAATTCATTTTGATATAAGTTGCATTAACCCTCTGCCCGCCCCATTTACGACCCCATTCATAAACCAATTATTATCTTCAGTAATTAATGTAACAAGCGCGAACGGTAACCTGAAGTCGATTTTTTGCTCTCATCTCAATTGACCAGGTTTGCAGATTCATCAAGCTCTTGTCTGACAGTGGGATCAATTTAGCAGCTTTGGAAGATTGTCTTCACAACACTCCGCTGCACATTGCTGCAAAAAAGAATTACGTGACGCTTGCGCAATTCTTAGTCGAGCGCTATCCTAGCATGCTCCTCGCCACAAATGGCCAAGGAGAACTTCCGGTGGCAACTGCGATTGGACACAAGCAAGATGACGTGGCCGCGTTCCTTATAAGGCAGATGGATCACAGAAGGTTGGTCAACGCGCGTGCACTGTTGAATTTTCACCGTTTTAGCTGGAAAGCGTTTTATCAGAATAAGAGGCATCGAACTGACTGAGAGTAGCAGTATGAAATTTTTCAGAAAAACTCATTGACAGAGAACAGAACGACCTATTTTTAGATTGATTTTCTCGCAAATTCAGTCTCCCAGAGGAGTCTTGGTCTCCCACAGGAGTCTTGCTAGCCAATCACAAGCCCTACATAATTAACTGTTTGGAGGCGTGCGGACTAGAACTGAACTTTTCGCAGGAAAAATATGTCTAAAAATAGCTTAGTCTACAAAAATGCGGTGACATAGCACTAGTAAGGGCGCTGTAAACTCCGGGTTCTGGGCTCCTGCAAGCAGCTAAAGCAGCAGCAGTAAGCACCTTGCACCCGTTGACGACGCAGGAATAAAACATAGAGGGTAGTACATGACAACGCGAAGATAGAAAATTCATTAGACCAATTTCGATATGTTAAAATGCCAACCTCGTCCCCAGGGCGCTTTTTCCTGGCTTTGGGTGGGGCGGGAAAAGGTTTTGCGCCCCACCCAAAGCCAGGGAAAAGCGCCCTGGGGACGAGGTTGTTAAAAGATTTGTATCAGTTTTTTTTCCCCGGAGCCTCGAGATGGTGCCTTTTGTTTAAGAGTGAATTTTAATATATCGAAACTGGCCTATTCCGATGAAAGAGCGCAGCCATTGAGGTAAAATGCTTAAAATGTTGTTTTCATCTCGCAATGATGCCTTTGCTGTGAATTGAACATTTTTTTTCTAGAGCTGTAAGATTGTTCAGAGCTAACCAGCAAAGAAAAGCTCAGATTAGTCTGATGAAAATCACTGAAGAGTTCAAAATGCAGGTATACATGATACATTAAAGTTACTTACTAGTGAGAACAAGCCCGCTCAGAGCTGTGATATCCGAGATGCTATTGTGATACCGATCTCACCGATATTCTTCGATAGAAAACCATCGTAGCCGTGTTGGATTGCCTTATTTCTCCTCGCTGGCCACATCCACCCTGTCTGCCCTCTGACACGGTACCGTGCTTGTCCTGGCGGAATTTTCAAGACACCCCCACTCACTTTTATGTTTCCTATGACATCCTGGAGAGTGACGTCGATGGAAGATGCCCGGATGATCCCCAATATGTGTACTCACCGAAGTCCTGTTTTTACAATTTGGCTAAAAACTGCCAACGAACTCTAGACAAGGTGGAGTATGACCTATCAAGAGCCCATGACCCGGAGAGTACAAATTCAATTTACTAGAGTCACGGCGTTTTCAGAGACCGAGCTATTTTTAGATTGATTTTCCCGCGAATACAATCTCCCACCGGAGCCTTGGTGTCCCACAGGAGCCTTGCTAGCCAATCGTAAGCCTTGCACAATGAACTCGTTGGACGCGTGCGGACTGGAACTGAACTTTTCGCGGGAAAAACACGTCTATACATAGCTTGGTCTGTAGAAATGCCGTGACACAGTCCTAGTATGGGAGTTGTACGCTCCGGGTTATGGGCTCCTGGACATATATAATAAATAGTTCCCCTATAGTTGTAAAGAAACAATTATACAATGGCGGATCGAGGGGAGGGGCCCCGGGGGGCGGGCCTGCTCTCCACACCGCTCCCCCCTCCCCCAACCTTTATTTTATACGAAATCTTTTGGTTATATATAGTAAAGCTGCCGCAAAATTGAGAAAAACGCCAAAAACCGCGAAAGGGCCAAGGAAAAAAACAAAATTTAAGAGCGGGCCCCTCCCTTACCTATGGGTCTGGATCCGCCACTGCTATACAACTAGTTAATGTCGAGTTCCAACTAGTTGAATAATTTAGAGCGACTGCTGATTAACCAGAATCAAAGAAATTACTCTTTTCGTTTTTCGTCCAGGAAATTTTGAACCACGCTGTGATAAAATTGTTAACTGCAAGAAAATGGCAAAAATATGCGCTCTTCTGGTTCAGGTGATGACTTTTACTCTGTTTCTTTTAATTTTGTTTAACCTGTTATCCGATTATTGTCACCTTATATTATATATGGTAACTTATTCAGTTTACCTTTGTTTCCATTCGTTCTAAATACTGAGGCATTACTGTAAACGAATATTTCCACCCCCATTGCTGCTTTAAGAAAATTTCTCGGATGTTGAAATCAGAATTTTAGAAAAAAATCTCTAGAGTTTTTCTACTTATGGGAGCTGGGCTGCGGTTTCTAGGAAACCAAGCTAAAAGTTAAGACCAGTTTATTATTTGATATATGTTATTGTTTGATGCGCAGAGTGCGAGCGATGAATTATTTACTTTTCCTTGGCACTCTTTGTGGCTCTATGGTATTGGCTCCGCCGAATTCACGTGACCCGCTGGATTATGAGGATTGTCGATTAAGAGCAGTTCTTGACATTTGGTGTATCTTGATGACACTGTGGTTTTTAGTTGACGAATTTTCTGAATTAAGAAGGTTGGTTTTTATAAAAAATAAAGAAGAATATAAAATATAATTTTTTTCATTGACAGCTTGCATTTTGTTCGTAGTAGACCCTCAAATTCTTTAGCGAATAAGTCATGGAGGCAATTTTACCTTTCTTTTCCCACAAACAAAAACCAAAACAAAAAGAAAAGCAACAACAATAACAAAACCAGAAAAAAAAATTGAAAAAGCCACAAGTTTAAAAGGGAAAGCACGCTTAATTTTTGTTTATCGAAATTAGCAAATGTTTGGAAAATGTAAGCTTATATCGTACTTTAATAAATGCACAGAATAAACACGTAAACTATTTTTCTTTTTGTCTTTTCACCAATTAAATTTTTCTCATCTCATAGAGAACCACGTGCCTACGTACTGGATATTTTCAATTATTTGGACCTGTCAGGATATTTACTGATCCTTACCACCTTTGTGTTAAGATATCTTCGAAGTGACACACATTGGAGTTTCGGTTCTATAGCAGTTTTGATCAATTTCATCGGCATTTTCAAGTATTCCACTGGATCTCGGTGAGTACGAGCTGACGAACGTGGCTGGACACCAACGTCGCTGCCGTGACGTCATGTGAATGATCCCCTTGCAGTGTAATCCAACCTCGAACCCAGGCTCTCTCTCTTTTCCTCCCTCGTCGACAAGGGAGGAAAAGAGAGAGAGCCTGGGTTCGAGGTTGGGTGTAATCATGTTTGTCGTTAGCGAGTGTAGCTGTTGTTAAGGGCTGGAATTTGCCACAGCGGGGGGACCTTGAGGAGGCAATCGCTGTAAGAATGTTTCATCAGAAAGCAGAAGCCCGTAACACCGAGCGTACAACTCCCATATTTGGGCTATGTCACGGCATTTTTACAGACTGAGCCAGTTTTAGACAAGTTTTTCCCGCGAAAAGTTCAGTTCCAGTCCGCAAGCGTCCAACCAGTTAATTATGTAAGGCTTATGATTGGCTAGCAAGGCTCCTGAGGTAGACCAAGGCTCCTGTGCGAGACTAAATTCGCGGGAAAATCAATCTAAACATAGCTCGGCCTGTGAAGACGCCGTGACGCAAGTATGTTAAAGTTGTACTCTCCGGGTTATGGGCTCCTGCGGGAAGTTACTTTTTGCAACTGGGGAGCGAAATAAGGTAAAGACTGGGCATTAATATGGTATGCTTTCAGGTATCGCGTTGTTAGACAGAAAGGCCAATCACCAACTGGGAGCCAGGGAATTGCAGTCCTACATCAGAGAACGTGTTGTATTGGGAAGGGTTATTGCTAGAGGGTGGTAAAGGGTATTTTCGTGACTCGTGATCGGCTCTTTTTTTCCCTCTTGAAATGTGAAGTGGCTAATTTTGACCTCGTGAATCGTGATTTCCATTGCAGCCGTGAGTCGGGATTTGGCAAATTATTTTCCGTGAAACGAGAAATACAAGTTTAATTCGCCGTGAACTGTGATTTTCAATATGTCTTCGTTTTCGTGAATCGTGAAAGGACCATTTTATTTTCCGTGAAACGTGATCTAGAGCCACCCTTTACCACCCTCCTGCTAAGGAGAGAAGGGTGACTGCTATCCTTCAACAGACCAGCTGGCTCTGTCGCTCACTCTTTAACTTGTGATTACGCATGCGCAATGAACAAGTTGATGTTGAGCACACAAGTCACAAGTGTCGTTCGCTCACTCACTCGGTTGCTTATTTGTCACACAGATGAATCATTTTCCTGCAACGGAAAAAACACTAGGAATCGCTGACGAACAGGACAAATTTCGGTATAACAATCATAATAAATAGGTCGCCATTGTCGGCAGCCACTAATTATTAAGTGATTGGACTTGCATGCAGCATTGCAGAGGCTATGCAATGCAGTTCCTTTGTGTTTTGTTTTCCAGAGAAACTGGTGTGTACATCAAATGCCTCGGCAAAGTCATCTACAAAGACATTCCACGGTTTCTGTCCGTGTTTGGAATTATTCTGGTCACCTTTTCATTTTCATATTTTCTGGCCATCAGAGGAAACCTACCTGAGCCCGAGTAAGCAACTATTATTGTAAGTTACATAATGTGCAATTGGTACAGAGATGTTACAATTAGTCAAAACTAAGAGTCCATAACCATAGATGTCCACGTCAAATGCCATCTATATTTCACCACTTGTTCATGGTCCAATGAGATAAGTTAGTCTGAGAAAACGACGTGTCACCGATCTATAAAAGTTTAATACTCTCGGTTATGCTCTTTTGTTTGATTTATCTAGCTCTAGCCCCCTTAGGAAGGACATTATGTGTGCCACACACTTGACTTGTGTGCTGCAAGCTGGAGTAATGACGTGGCTTGACGGCTCAGCCATTGTTAGCAACCTGGAAGACGTGTGGTAAGTCAGCATTGAGGTTTTTTAGATTTTTTTCAGTTGCGTTTAGCACAAAAAGAAAAACAACACCACTTTCTATTGCTCAAAGCCAATCCTTCTGTGTGAAAATCAGTTTCATGCATTTATTTTTATGTCAATGGTGATGCAGCAAACCTAGTTTTGATAAAGAGGCTCTAGGTCTCTAAGATATTGCCCGTTACGAAACTGAAAAATGGACTATGCATCAGTACTGGAAAAGCCCTATACCCTTTTCGTAATGCTAACTTTAGGCCTAAATATCACACTAAGATCATGTTTAGGCGTAAGATTAGTTTTAGTGAAGGTTTAGGATTGTTCCAGTATAGGAACAATCCCAAATCTTTAGACCCGGTGTTCCGCTGACGTGCTCTGTATGTTAACTGCCGTCAGAGGAAGATGTACTGTTATCCCTAACCTTCTTTCTTTCTCATTAAAAGCAACAAATTGAGAAATAAAAGCGCTTTTCTGCAGGTGGCAAGGAGCATTGCTGATCGTAATCTTTATGATTAGTGTGAGTGTTATTCTGTTGAACATTCTCATCGCGCAACTGTCGCTGACCTACGAGATGGTACAAGAGGAATCCCTGTTGAGCTTCACGGCGCGAAGAATGCAAGCCGTTGCCACCATAGAATGGCAGAGCAGGTTTAAATTCTGGGTTAGTAAATAGACTTAAAACAAGATCAAAACTGATTAAAAACAAGAAAGAGGTAGCTATACCTAAGAAAAGGACCTATTTTCGGAACTTCAAAATCTCGGAATGAAATTTCAAATGTCAAGGAAATTCAGAAGCCGTAGAGCTGTGCTGGGGTCAGCTCATACGGCCCTGCGTGATAGAGCAGTTTCCACTTACGCGTCGAAAGTAATTATGCCATTGCTTTTGATTTGATTTTGGTTCGCTCTAACTATGCGCCAACTTTCCAAACAATCAGATGCAACACTAAAACCAATTGCGACTTACACTCACTTTCCCGTGCCTAGCGTCGGCTGCGTTTACTTTCTTTGGGTTCTGATTGGCTAACCAATTCGTGAATTGTTTTAATTCGTGGTTGGCTGAAGAATGTGTTTCCTTCAGGACGTTGTCGGCTCTGAAATTACCTTGGTTTTTGTTTTACGGCACTCAATGGAAAACCGCTTGAGTCTTGAGGGAATTTCGTCGCCTTAAATTTCCAAGCAAACAGAAACGACAGACAGCATATCAGAGAAGTTTCTTACAAATTCATGTTGTTCTTTTTGCAAAATCTGCTTCTTCTCAGTGTTTATAAACTGACTTTAAGTAGGCCATGTGACAAGACTCCTATTGACAGATGTACTGAGCTCGGTTCACACGCCGTGACCTCAAAGAAGAATAATCTCCCGTCCGGCCGTCCTATACAGTCAATGAGTCCATGTTCTTTTGTCAGAATACTGTTAATCAAATGTATCCAATTCCAGTAACGTGCGGTGAAGCAGTGGCCCAATTTCCGTTGTTAAAATTATGTTCCTTTTAATTCAGAATTGTCGGAAGAAATATTTCGTTCCTGGAGAATTGAAGACCAAAGAGGAGGTAGAAGGTACAACTCAAAATATCCAATTTTGTAATATGCTAGTTTGCTTGGCAACAGGCGAAAAGACGGGAATCGAACCTACAAGAACTCCTGTTGAGCTAGTAGGTTGTTTTTCAAGGTTCTTATACAAAGTGTTAGTGGGCTCGACAATGTCATGTGATTCAACGTGATAACGTAACTATCGATATAAACCATCACCGCTATCAATAGGTGCTTTAGGAAAAAGTGTTAAGCCCTGGCCAAACGAAACGCAAGTTATCGCAAGTCGACGCAAGTTTTGCTACTTGCGCGGACTTTAGCACCGTTTGGCCATCCACTTGCATTCCACTCAATCCACATTCCACTGGTCGAATTTGAACAAGTTCAAATTTTGGGCGCAAGTCCGCTCAACTTGCGTCTCGTTTGGCCACCCCATCGCAAGTCATCGCGAGTCCGCACAAGAAAGAACTTCAGTTTCGTTTGGCCAGGGCTTTAAAAATGATACATGTTTTTTGCTTGCTTGGTTGGTTTTCAGATTTGATGTACGTTAGCAACAAGCTGTCAAATGCGAGGCACTCCTTTTCTGATCAAATAAAGCAAATGCAGCAACAGGTCGTAAACACCATGCGGGCAAACATTACTCGACGAAGAAAAAGAACCTTGTGTTTTACTCAGTCCAAAGCCTTTTAGGACAAACACAACTTCAGCAAAATATCCTTTTGTCTTAATGTTAATATGCCATTCTAGCCTCGCTAGGAAGTGCAAAATTCAAAATAATTTTTGTTTTGAAAAGAGGCTAGTATAGATACAAAAGAACAATAAGTTGGCCGCCATTTATGAAAGTGGTTAATATGAACTGCATACATGTTTACTTCCTTATGTTAGATTTGTTGGTCTCAGTTGAATATGCAAGAATTTACAAAAAGTCGAGTCCTCCAACAAATATGATCGATGATCGTTCCCTTACTGTGACGAACGATACAGTAAACGGACAACTCACATAACAAGCAGAAACCAAGAACACTTTAATACAATAGTTGATTAACCTTTATACACACGGTCATAATTATTCTAACACAGAGGTGAGACATACCACGAATAGCCAAAGTCTGATGATGGTATTTGATAATATGCACGAGCATTCGTCACAGCTTTCCTCTTAGAAAAAAAAAAAAAAAGAAAACTAACAGTCTCGCAGAGAAGAACGTCAACACGTAATCGCTAAATCTGGCTGGGGGTCTTGTCACGTCAACACATGATCACGAAACCTTGCCGGGGTCTTCTTTCTCTCTGTGATCTTCGAAGGCTGTAGGTACGTAGCTATGTGCTTGAATAAAAACTATATTCATTCAAAAACTTACCCCTGGGGCATTAATAAACACCATTTTCAGCCTTCTCCCTCCCCCAGCCCCTGCCCTGCCGTCCAGTGGGGGATTAGGTTGAGGAAAGGGCTGAAAATTTAGACTTCTATTTCTGGGTTTATTCATATTTCTGTGAGGCATACCAGACTTCTACTGTATGCAAATGTTGGTGCTATTCAATTTTCATTACAACAGCAGAGCCTTGATAAATTAACTAGTGGGGCACAAAGATTTTTAATGATTCCTTTCGCAATTATCGACATCTTGTTATTGTTTAAAGCCTCTGGGAGATAAACTTTTAAATGAAACTTTTTACGCTTGTATGTTTTTCCTTTTCGGAGGCAACAGGCTGGGGGGCGGGGGCCATGGCCCCCTGGGCCCCTCCCCTTGCCACAGCCCTGAAGAGTTCTCCTATTTCTCTCACAACCTGCCAGCTGAAGGTCTGAGGTCTAGGCCTCTGTTGTTCATAAGGTGAATAAACGCTATCCACTGGATAAATCATTATTCAGTGGGTAAGCGCTAGCAAACCGATTGAATTGTCCAGTGGACAGTATTTATCTAGTGGATAGTGCTATCCACCCTTCGAACAACTTGGGCCAGAACAAGCGATTGCCAATTCCATCATCACACCAAACTCACTTTCCACCAAAAACAAGTTCAAGTGAAAGTTTCCAGCTCACTCGAACACCAAAGAAATTCTTGTATTAGACTAGCCAATGGAATAAAAGCAATAACAAAGTTTTAAAAGATATGAAGGGCCATCAAACTAAATACTCGGGAATATCTCTGAACAGTGCAGCATTGCAGCAGGATTGGGCCATGAAGTGTTGATAAAAGACAGATTATCTTAGTTCAGCTTTCATTCAGTTTCCTGCTGAACACTGCAGGTTCTACTCGCAAAACTTCAACTGTCGACTCTTCAAACTTGCAAGTTACATTCATGACATCTATGCTAAATCGATACAACTGGCCTTGACAGTGATTTCGTCTGTAAACTGATCTGGGGTCTGCCTTGAGAAGATCAGAAATTGCTCTTTTCGCTTCATCTGGTGATGACAACATTTTCAGTTGATAAATACACGTTCCAGAGGACTGCAGATCTTTATGATACGACAGACCCAAATCGCCCACTTCATGAAAAACACTACAAACATTTTTGCCTTCATGAAGGCTTGTCCTGCCAACAGAAGCATTTAAGTCTGATACTTGGAAAATATTAGGTTTCTCACTTTCATTGTGAGTGTTCTCAACCGTTTGGTAAGTCTTGAAAAATCTTTCAAAGGTAGTTTCCTTCGAAACACAAATTTTATCATGACTAGAGGTATCCTCTTCACCTGAGTTGTGAACAGCAGACATTCCTGATACCCTCTCAAGAATTAATCCACAGTTACATCGTTTGGTGGACAAATCATGAACTTCCTGCTTCTGTTTGCAAAAGTCACTCTTCTGCCTTAACTGCATATTGCCATGGAAGAAACTGATTTGTTCCAAAGTCCCAGTGCAGTACACCACATTTAACTCTCTTATTGGAGGCCTCCTTATCCATTCAGCAATATGTGGGTAACTTGACCTTGCCTTCACTGAAACATCCACATTTTCTTGACTTTTTGTCCCATTAGTCTTGTTAACCATATGCACATCTGCAGAGCTTGTCAAACATTGCTTATCTCCATTTTCTAGGTGTTTTGAAAAGGAAACGTTTTTGCACATTTTGTTGCTGCTTTCAAGGTCCAATGTGTCTTTGCAATCTCTTGCCAGTGGTTCATCATAGTCAGGAACATAAGGTTTCACATCAACCACAGGGGTACCATCCAAAAGATCAATGCCAGATAAGAACAACGTATTGCCAACAATGCCATCGAGCTTTGCCAATGTAAGCCCAATAGGGTTGGGTCTGTGTGGGCTACGGGAAGCAAACACCCCAACCTTGGCACCATCCAAACGAGGGGGTTTCACTTTTGGCTTGATGGTCTTGTTCGTGTTCATGTGAAAGTGAAAAATAATCCTGGAAAAAAAGTCAAACAAGGGTAAAAAATAACACTTTTCATGCTGGATTGTATTTTGAGCAGTTGATCTCATTTCCTCTCTTCCCTGTCTAAGGAAGAAGTTTTAAGGTGAAGCCTTTATGAGTAAATAGCTGCTAAATCTTAAATTACCCTTAGATATGGTTCAGAGGAAGTCGATCCCACAATCACATCACAAAACCAGAACATGCACCTACCATACATGAGAAAATTTCTCCAGTCCCAGTAAAGAGTGTCCAGGGTTGGTAAATCCTTGAACGTTGACACATAAAGTTGCCTTTGATGTGGGACAAATACTAGGCTGTCTGGGAATTCCATTCTTTTCCTTGAAGCATGACTCAATGAAGCCAATCGGCTTCATTTCTAAACCAAGTGGGGAGCCACACTTTTCAGGATCTTGCTGTTGAACTTCCTTGCAATGGGTGGGCTTCCTGAATATACTAGGCATAGTCAAGTCTTGGTTTTCTGCTGGTATTAGCAAGACAAACACTACTTGTATTATCAACCATTAACTTAACAATAGTAAAGTTGGTTCCTGCTAAGGGTACTGGACACTACTGATTGTGAGTTTTTCATAGGCATACTCTTTTGTTCCAAATTGGACCCAGTGTTTGAAAGAAAGAATTGCTCTTCTTTAACTTTTCCAAGATATTTTTTTTTCCTAAAATGGCTCATTTTATTTTCAGCTTTTTAACCTTCATTGGGAGTGACTGTTCATTATGTCACAGTAGGGGTGATGGTTTTCTCAAGAATCCAGTGTGTTGAAATGTTGGACCCATCTAACAGCAATCTTCAACAAAAAAAAAGTAGTGGTGGAGCATCCAAACACACTTAAAAAATACGCTGGCCAAATTATTGGAAAGGTTTCCGTACAGTTCCCTACATTAATTATACATGCATATTCCTACTAACCCTCTTCCAAAAAGAACGAGCTTGAATAGAGTTTCGCTAGGAATATGCATGCATAATGAAGTAGGGACCTGTAAGGAAATCTTGCCAAATTATCTTGTTTGTTTGTTTGTTTGTTTTCTTAATATACCCCACAATTTCGAAATATAATTATTGTTAAACAAGAACCCATCTCCAAAACCACTCCCCAGTTGTTGGATAGCACTACCCAATGGATAAACCACTATCCATTTAACAATTCAATTGGTTTTGCTGGCGCTTACCCACAGGATAGTGATTTATTCCACAAATAGTTATCCACTTTTTGAACAACTGAGACTAGTACACTAAGGTGTGAGCTTATATTGTTCTGGTCACCTGTTTCAACCAATTGTTTAACTTCCGTTATCTTTTGAATGAATATCCTCTTCCATGAATTCACATCTCTTCTTAGATTATTGAGTTCCTTTCTCGCCACGGAAATGTTTCTTTCAAGAACTTCAACTCTCGACTTGTCCGCCATTTTAAACTTTTAGTCCTTCCCAGGCTCTTTTACTGTTGTTGGGAATTTATTAGGTATTTTATATGATATACACGGATATCACTGACCAAAATATCGCTGGTTCAGGTTTGCAAATCCAACATGGCCGCTACTTTTCTCAAACCCCGCTCGCAGAGCAAACTGCGGTTTTTTCGTTTCGCAAATGTAGTCACTCGTCAAGGACTCTGTGAACTGGCTGAAAAGGAAGAAAAAGAGGCCCATCAGACCGGGATTCCTCTCATTATTGCGCCACATGTTATCAGACGAGCATTTATAGTACACCCCTCAACCAAAGAGATTGGCTCCAGTGCTAAGTACCAGTGGTTCACAAAAACCAAGGTATATCAAGGCCTTCCCGCTCCCTTCTCAAATTTAAACAGCCACTTCTCTGCTGACGAATATGGAGTTGTTAGAGAACAATTCGCGAACTCCGTGCTTCAGAATTATGCTTTTCGCAAAGAAACTTTCAATGTAAGAAAAAATGAACGTAGAGGAGAGCAGCTCAGAATGGGTGCGTTGCAAGATTTAATGAAGTGTTGTTGGTCATTTTGTGGACGATTTCCCCTTTTGGATGACTGCTTTGTCGATCTTGAACCAATGATAAAGATACACTGGGTCAGGCATCATAATTTTTACCAGCTTGAGCACAAACCAGCCTACATCTTACGAACCAAACAACAAGCACCATTGTTTGAACCAGGTAAGTGCTTCCATGGCATATGCACATTGTGCATGAGTTTTCATTGATGAAAGTTACTCTCAATAAAACAATATGCCATAGGCCATTTACGAGTTGCTGTTTGCCTCTGCTTCAAAGCCAGTCTTGCTGCTAAACCATTCAAATGATAATGAATTTGATTTGCATGAAAATACACAACTCATTTGCATTTGAACAGTTGTGCACCAGGACTCGTTTTGAAACCAAGGCAAACAGCAACTCGGAAATGGGCTATTAGAAACTCCAACATGATGTTGGTGTATGAGCTGATCATGGTTATGCACCTATTAATGTTAAGCTCCATTGTTGGGGACCCAGGGTGTAAGGGACAGTTTGTCGTCCCTCGCTCCCCACCTAACCCCCCTTGGTGAGGGTCACATGATCTGAAGAACATGTGCTCTGGGCTTCGCGCGTGGAAGGCTTTACCCGTTTGTTCGCCTTTTGACCTATTTGTTCGCCTTTTTGACCTGTCGATGTTGAGCGTAGGATTAGATCCCAAAAAATATGTAAGTTTCGTTTTTTCTTTGTTTTGTTTTCCTTTTTTATTACAAGTTGGTTTATCTGTATTCGGTATTTCTTTCGTTCTAGTCGTTTATTTTAATGTCATTATTTATTTTGTAATTACAGCTGTACCGTCCGCAAATATATGTGTATATGTAAAGGATTTGTCTGTGATTTGTTCAACACAGAGGATTTTGACATTTTCATGGATGTGTCAGTCAAATTTCCCAACCAACCCTGGGCACACACCTTATGTCAAATTCAGGGTCCTTGCAGTCTTCCAAGATGGCGGCAAACATGTCAAATTCCTGAACCTGGGGTAACACGTTTTTGTCACCTTCCCTACCCAGGGGAAGGCTCTCTGAGTCAGTTTTGAAGGTTACAAAACATGGGGATTGAGAGTTAAAACATTTTCCCCAGTGGGATGATGTTGAACTCTCCAATTGATCATGTAAACCCATACTAGTAATTATACTGTCTTAATATTAGGGCTGGTGGTCAAAGCATCTACATCAAGCTTGATTTTCCTGTGATTGTTTTGAGAAGGCTGAATTTATATTGGCTGCACTGGTTAATAACAAGGCCACCATTAAATTCCAAACCTTTATACCTTTTGTCATTTTAATGCTGACAGATATTGAAAGAACTTCTTCAGAGACACTGCCAGGACCATTTGACAACTACAGCCTTGGAGCTTACCGCCACCCCATTGTCCATCTGCGCAATAACCCAGGCTTCCAAAACAGTGGCTTAAACAAGTACCCCTACAATCACGTCATGTTTCTAACAAACACTTTTAACTTGACCTATGAGCAGCAGACAGCATTTGGAATTATGAGCATGTTTAGCTCTTTGGTTGCGTTAGCCATGGATCGCAGAGTCAAGATGGGAGAACACCTGAATGAACCACTTGTTACAAAGTGTGTAGTTACAGATGGAATTCAGTTCACCTTTATGTGCTATCAGTTGAACACATTGTCATTGCAGGAGGACTTTGGCATTAAGAACTGTGCTTGGGCTTCCCCTAGCATGAACCTCTTCACAAAGCAAGAGAAAACTTCGGCTCAGGTCTGGTCCATATTGTACGAAAGTTTGGAAAAGGGTGATCAAGTGTCAGGATTTAATGACGAATGTTTCAAGACCATCTTGGCCTTCTTTTGTCACAATTAAAGGTGAAATAGTTGAGTCCTTGAAATCTTGGCACCAATTTTGTAAATGGTGTTGCTGGTGGTGATTAACCTTTTTTAAGAAGTGCCTGTACAGTAGAGTGACTGTATCAAAGGGCTCTTAAGATGCTTCTGTGCTGGTGTTTGGTTAGTGTTTAGTCTTGTTGCCACCCTCTCATTCTACCATTAATTTTATCACCAAAGGTTTGATAAGCTATATCATGCACCCTCCTGCATTTTTCAGTGTTTGAACTGCTTCTGGTTCAGGGCATCAAGTTTCTATTTATTTCCTATTTTTCAGATCATTTCCAAGTTCACCTCGGCCTCTACGTCAAAGCAAGTCCAAGTGCATATTCTTTCTTATGAAAATCAATTTTTATTGATATGCTTAAGTAAAACTAATCCATCACAAAACTTCTGCACAAGGACTCACTTTGAAAAACGTAAACTCTGAATTCTCCAATTATCAAAATGCATCTTTTATGGGAAACTCATGCTGACAATGTTTTCGCCTTGCTTCACTGGTCTTTTCTTTTCACACTTAACACCATTCATAACTTTCCCTCATGTTGAATAATTACATTTTTGTACTGCTACTACCAAAATATTTTAAATAATGTTTTATAGGAGTTTACATCTTTTCTGAAGGAACAAGTTCTAAAATACAAGGTTAAGAAATTTTACGGTACTGAACTCTTAATGTTTTTCTACCAAATTGTCAGACAGTTTACAAGAAAAGTTTAAGAATATCTGAACCCATGGAGAGTTCACTTCACAAAAGGACTCAAAGATTTGTGACTGGTCGTAAATCCAAGACTACCACCGCCTAGGTCCCATACCCCAACCACCATGGCCCTTGCATGTGCGGTATTTTTTACACCCCCAATAATAATTATAGCATTTATCAAATTCCACTTGATAAACAACAACTTTGAAATGTCACTTTATAAGCAATAAGTTTGCGACCAAATTATTGAAACTTTTGTTTTGTGATTTTCATTACTAATAATTCCTAGTTTTCTCCTATTTTCTTTTTAATTCCAATTGTTTCCCTATTTGGGGGGATCAAAAATTCCTATTTTTCTGAGCATCCCTTTTACTTGATACCCTGCTGGTTAAAGCAAGGAATGCTGAGGAAATGAGCTGCCTTTTCTTTCATATGGCTGCTACAAATCGTTTGACCTTCAGGTTGCTTGGATGACCAAATAGAAATGGCGGTTGAGTCTCCATGCGCAAAATCAGAGAACTTTTGAGGTTTTTATTTGATTTATTCAAGACTGATGCTCCATGCAGGTACAGAAACATACAGTGAACACTGTAACAATAGATCGTGACACGGGACTTTGTAATCGATATGACGCATATTTAGATAGAACACGGCGTTGACTCAAGTTTATTCTCGGGAACAATCGATTCCATTAAAAGCGTGAAAGCAATTTAAAGAGAGTTTTTTTACGTTCTATTCGTACCGAAACAAATACAATGCAAAATGTAGATAAGGACGAAAAGGGCAAAAGCTAGAAAAGAACTAATTCTTCCTACTACTTAAGTCGTTAGTACCTTTGTTTTCTGTTAGAGGCAAAACCTCTCTCTAAATTCGTCCGTCTCTCTAGTGCTCATTCATCAACAGACTCCGACAGCTTGACAAGAGGTCATTACGTCAACTCGTCACGTGCATTAATTGTTAGTTTTGGTTCGTGGCAAACTTTCTACGCTACGGTTTACAGATTAACAACAAGACGCTGTGGAAGCGGTATACTTTGGCGTTGTTGTCTTTAGATCGCTGTAGTGAAATTAGGAATGGCGAGAACCGTGCAGTGCATTCACGAGGTGTAAAAGATCAGACTGAGGGAATTCCCTTGTTTCACTCCTCTCCCCAAAACTATGAATTCTTGTAGTCAAAATACCATTGACAATAACCAATTATTCAACCCCTGTGACGAAAGCCTGGAAACCAGCGGAGGAAATTACCAGGTCCACGCAAGCCTTATCTTTAATAATCTTAACTTCATTAAATCCCACAGATAACTATTTTTGTCGGGCTGCCTCGAATTGTCATACTACAAGAAGGATAAATACTCGTTCGTTTCCGCAATAAACCCTTTTCATCTTACTTAATTTTGTGCACATTTTGCTAAGGGGTTAACCTTACCACTTAGGCCAACAGAAGCAAAACGATGACCAAAGTTAAAAGAATGTAAAATTCCATAAAAAGGAGAAATCTGCTGCCTTTCCGTTTATGGCCAAAAAGCTCCCATACATTCTTTTATTGGTGTATATTAAACTAGAGGCTTTAAACGTTTGAGAAAAGTCCATTATAGGGCTATTACACCTCGTTTTCATAAATTTTACACTCTGTAAATTTGGCCATGTTCTAGCTCATTTCGCGGGGCTAAATGGTAACGTTAACCCCTTTGCAAAATGGCCGAAAATAGACGATTTCACTGCCTTTAAGTTGGTGGCCAGAACTATTCCTCTAACGCTATCAAAGATGCCCCATCCGTCTCAAATTAAACTAGAGGCTTTAAACGTTTGAGAAAAGTCCATTATAGGGCTATTAGAGCTCGTTTTCATAACATTTTACATTCTGTAAATTTGGTCATGTTTTTGCTCATTTCGGGCTAAATGGTAAGGTTAACCCCTTTGCAAAATGGCCGAAAATAGACGATTTCACTGCCTTTGCGTTGATGGCCAAAACTATTCCTCTAACGCTCTCAAAGATGCCCCATCCGTCTCAAATTAAACTAGAGGCTTTAAACGTTTGAGAAAAGTCCATTATAGGGCCATTAGACCTCGTTTTCATAACATTTTACATTGTGTAATGTGGTCATGTTTTTGCTCATTTCGGGCTAAATGGTAAGGTTAACCCCTTTGCAAAATGGCCGAAAATGGGCGATTTCACTGCCTTTGCGTTGATGGCCAGAACTATTCCTCTAACGCTCCCAAAGATGCCCCATCCGCCTCAAATTAAACTAGAGGCTTAAAACGTTTGAGAAAAGTCCATTATAGGGCTATTAGAGCTCGTTTTCATAACATTTTACATTCTGTAAATTTGGTCATGTTTTTGCTCATTTCGGGCTAAATGGTAAGGTTAATCCCTTTGCAAAATGGCCGAGAAGAACCGGTTTCTCTGCCTTTGTGCTGATGGCTAAAACTTTGCGTCTGCGTCGCTCCCAGATATTCTTTTAGCGCGTATATAGCTCAGTACAGCTGTGTATACAACTGTATCGCTATGTACAGCTGAGTGCAGCAACGTACGGCCCTGTCATATTTTTGCTCATTTCTGGCTAAATGATAAGGTCAACCCCTTAACAAAATGGCCAAAATAGCCAAATGCTTTTGCGTTTCGTCGCGTTCACTTACAGGTTTACTCTACTTTGCCCGGTCTTGCCCGGTCTGATTAAGATAAGAACTTTAATAGGATCATCCTCGAAAGGTTTTTCAGACACTATTTACAATGACATGAATCAATACCTTAAATACTGAACTACTTAAGTTATAAATAATGAATATAAAAATTCGTAAAGACATTATGAAAAGGCCTGCTCTGAAAGTTGCCCTTTTATAGCTTGCTTGAAAGACTGCAAGGAAACACATTGCTTTATGTCATTATTCCAAATACTATATGCGAATGTGCGTTGGCCGGTAGCAGTTCTATACTTAAGCAATAGAGGACTTTTCCGTGTTTACATAGCCTCATGTAAACAGGAGGAGGGGTTGGGAGAATTCGAGACTGTTATGCAAACCCGAGACGCAGTCGAGGGTTTGCATAACTGTCGAGAATTCTCCCAACCCCTCGAGTGTTTACATGAGGCTATGTAAACACGGGAAAAAAGTGCTCTATTGCTTTTATAAAATATTTCTCAAAAATAATTCGACAAATGAAGGAAAATGCTGTTTGTTTTACTTCTTGATTGAAACAGGTTTTCTCGATACACGCTCATATTTCCTACCAGCCAATCAAAACGCGCGTTTGACAACACAACCAATCAAAATTCGTGTGATGTCACAACCGTGTTTACATACTCTCATCTAAACACATCTATTAACCAATGAGAGCGCGCGTACTATCCTTATTATTTTATAAATGGTCATAGCCCTGTTGGAACCATATCTTGGGCTCCTCCGCCCAAGCAATAAGCATTTGCTTTAGCTTAACCACCATGAGACATCAGTGAAACTGTTAGCTGTGAAGCATGCACTTTACAGCTGAGTCCGTTACGTCCACTATCTTAGTTGCCTTCAGTTCCAGTTTGTCTTGTAACGAGTGAAACTGTTCGGCTGAGATTTTCTTTTCGTGACGGCGAGTGACCAAATAAACTGAAATGTGGCAGTATGCAATTGCTAACGCGCTATATAAGAAGGGAAGATTCTGGGGAGAGTTGAAGATAGAGCGAGGATCCAGCTAAACAGAACAGCTATCGTCAATCGGTGTTTTGTGGCAATTGCGTAATATCGCAAGGCGTATTTCAACTTACCGTCCTTGCGGCATTGTTATAGCCACGTGGTCGTGGTGTAATTCACTGCCACCGTTTACTTTGTAAATTGCTTTTTTTGCTTTTTATGTGAAGCTTTCTTTATTCATATCAGCTGTTTAGGGGCACAAGTTCCCACCAACGTTTTTGTTATTCTTAATCATCAAGATTATACTGCTATTGGTACAATCCACCACTACTTCATTCGTAAGTACACAATATAAACATTGGCTTCGATTCTGCTACAGGTTGTCAGCTTTTATGTATTTTCAGTCTCTATGATAAAAAAAGGCAATTGCTGATTTTCTTATTTAGAGTGACATATTTCGGTGCAGTGTCCAGGACTGTCAGGATTCGGCTAACACGTTCGCATTTTTGACAAGTGAAGTACACGAAAAGCAAAATGTAGGCGAAAGAGCTTTCCATCGGAACTAGGGAAAGGATTTTTGAACAAAAGTTAGTTATCTTTCCAAATGACTTTTAATACTCCTTTAACGAAAACCCCTAAGAGATTAACTTGACTTGCATTTAGTTAAATCAGACACAAAATCCTCTTGGATCCGTCACTCCGCACTCTGTGCCAGCAAACACTGCGAAATCTAAGCGGTACGTTCCAAAGCAAACTGAAAAGCTTAAAGACAACGATTTCTTGCTTCAAGAATTGAACACTCAATTTAGAAATTTCCTTTATAAAGCCCAATGTTGAAAATACAAAACAGTTCCACGATAAATATCACAGATCCACCCGAGGCTCAAGCTCCAAGCGAATACTGCCACCGATTTCAAAACCACGATTTCTACATGGCTAACTATCTTACAACTCTCACTGCGATCATTCTGCAAACGTTATCCAGTCCTGCTATCATTGCTATGAACGCAATGGTTATTGTAACGATTAAAACAAGACGAGCATTACGGACCAATTACAACATACTGCTAGCTTGCTTGGCAGCAAGTGATCTTCTCTTAGGCGCAGTCGCTATACCTGCTTTTATTGCAACAGAGATTTTTGCCATTTCTGGTGGCTCACTCCATACTTATTGCAAGCTCTTGAAACAATTGGTGCCGTTATTTAATCTTCCCCTTTTCGCATCCCTTTATCTTTTAGTTTTAGTCAGTGTCGAACGCTGTGTTGCAATAAAATACGCTTTGCGTTACTATGAAATTGCAACAAAAGTTCGGTTAACGACAACAATAGCAATTTGCTGGCTCCTGGCTCTGTCTTTTGCACTTTTCAGAAGCTTGTCATCTGGTACTTCACTACCTGGTTTAGTTGTGTTGTTTTCGGTTCTTATGAGCACGTTTACAATTGCATCTTGCCACGTTGCAGTTTATTTCATCACTCGCCGCCATGAAGAGCAAATTGCAGCCGAACAGTGTTCGAGAGAAGCTGCTGAAAAGTTCCTTAAGGAAAAAAAAGCCTGGAAAACGACAAGAATTATTATTGGAGCTGTAATTTTGTCATATTTGCCGCTAATTATATTTACCTTATGGCGACTGGCCGGCGCCAATGCACATCTTCAACTAGTTTTCCTACCTTTTATTTATTACTCTACCAGTCTTAATTCCCTTTGTGATCCAATTATTTATTGCTGGAGATGTAAGGATATCCGTAAAGCGATGACAGCACTTGTTAAAAGACAAAATGGCAATGAAAGCAACTGAAATCCTAGCACTCACAAACGTTCCTTTCGTCGATTTTTCTTAAGTTACAAACTGCCAGGCTATTGTTGTCAAATTGCGAAAACCAGAGCGTGAAAAATTTATTCTAAAACGCACATGGATACATTTCATAGGCAAAACGTCTGAAGTAAAGTCTGAAATTGTAAACTATTGTAACTAAACCTTAACAAATATCAAAGTAACTGTTTGGCACACTTTTGACTTGGACAATAAATTTTTTTCCAACACCCCCATTGACTCTACGAATACATCCTAGAGCTGCCGCTAATCCCAACCACCTTCTCACAACCTAAAAACTGAGGAAAACAGAACATAATCTCAACCAAGAAAATATCTGCGTGTAGTATATTCTCCATAATATGGATAACACTGGTTATTATTACCTTGTTTAAAAACGCAAACAAGAGATTATTCAACAGATAAAAAGAGCTTTTATTTCTGATTCAAGAAATAATCTGAGCACCAAGAAATCAAACTGGTTTAAATTCATGGGATAAATTCCTGTGAATTGCTGCCACAAATTGCCTTAGTGCCTTCATGTGAACTGTTTGTGGATGAGGGCCTGTGACGAAACAAAGCTGGTAAACAATGTCCTGAGGAGATTGCGCAAGTCCTGCGACTTAAAGCAAACCTCCACTCCTACAAAAAGATAACGATAACTTTGAAAGATAGCAAATGTTTACGATCAAATTTGTTTGAAAAGTTTTCAAAGCAAGCGTTTATATCGGGAGAAAAAAGTCTGAGTTTTGGAATTGCTTGTTTTCACTTTCTACTTAATTCCCAGGTGAAGCAAGATGGTTACCCTGTTGTTCTGACGCAAAGAGTTTTTGTATAATAAAATGGGGCAACCAACTTAAGTCACAATTATTCAAGATGGTGGCATCCGTGAAATTTGAAACTACTCAGAGCAACTTCAATTTCTTTGTATCTCACAATAATAAACACCTGATCTTCGTTGTTCAAAAGAGAGATTATGCTTGATCCAAGCAAAAACCAATTGTGTTAACAAGGCCCCAGTTGTTCGAAAGGAGGATAACGCTATCCACCGGATAAGCACTAGCAAAACCAATTGACTTACCCAGTGGATAGCGCTATCCACCCTTCGAACAACTGGGGCCAGAGGAGGATTGCGATTTTTTCAGAGGCCATGGCACTATCCACCAAAATAACTGGGGCTAGATAAAGCAAGTTTAAATCAATTTGAGCTTAACTCATTTTAACATGCAACATATGCACAAAACAAGCTATAGTAAGCCTTTTATTGCACAGAAATCGACTGCAATTTTAACAAAATGAAAAAAAGTGTCCCTAATGAAATTTTTTTCCGTAGCCCTTGGATTGGTGGGCAATATTATTCACTTAATGTATGGTTCCGAGGGAAACAGTTTTGTTTTCCCGCGAGTCCTGATGTTTCCCGAGACGAAGTCAAGGGAAACAGGACTCGAGGGAAAACAAAACTAACTAGTTTCCTGAAGGAACAGACATAAAGTGCTTATGTTATATATTTAGACTTTTCACTCAACAAAACAAGCACTGAATTCGGTACGCGGGCAACAACCACACAATTGTATCCCGGTCGGGATGTATTTGAATTTGATCAGCAGCACCTGACCAAGAATCAACCAATCACAGTGCTTGTTTTGTTGAGTGAAAGTCTAGGTAAATAACAGTTGCTCATAGCTTCCCATTATTTAACAATTATTTCCATAAATGTACATTGGATATGAGATGGTAAATAGCCAATGAGGTGCAAAACGCCAAGATGGCTATAACCGATCTCATATCCAACAAGTGCAAATGGAATACTAATTGTTTTATTAAATTTCATTATTGAATTCATTTTGCCCACAGGAAGTTTTCCTTGCCACACAAATTTTTCAGCTTGGCATTACTTCGGGCAATCTGTCTCCAAATAAGGTCATAGGGTATATGGGGTAACCCGAAAACACTGAGCCCCGGTCCGGGCCGGGTCCGCGGACTACCCTTACGGACCCCTTTACGGACCACCCCCAAAGTGGAATAAAGAACAACAAAACAAAGATTTCACTTACTGCTTCTCCAATAGATCACTCATGTTGGCGAATTTTTTTTTTTTTTTGAACAACTATTGATGTATTTACCAGTTATGCTTCTCGTTATAATTTAACAATATCTAACTCTTTAGTTTTTAATTTTCTTTATATATTGTAACAAATGTTTGTTGATGATTGACCCGCCTCGAATAGCAAATATGCTATCTGCGGGTCAACATAATCTAAATTACTTGTTGTAAGAAAAAGAAAATAAAGTGTAAAGTGTGATTTCAAGCGTTATGCCGGGAAAATGTAACAATCCTGGGCTCCGTTCAGTCTTGGGTGCAAGTTAAATCATTGCACATTGCCATTTCCTTTGCTGTGGCTATAAGTATAAATGAAAGACCGGGAAATATCTGGGAAGCCTCGAAATTTGTGCCGATTTGAGTGCATTTCCTTTGCCATTTTGTTTGGCCCATTCTCCTACGGGTTAGTGAACTCATCCCAGGCTTCACGATTAGCTTAGCAGAATTTGAAATATAAACAAGCTACGACGACCTAACAACACAACTTTTGCCCGAGACTGAGCGTAGGTCTGTTACATTTTCCCAGCATAACGCTTGAAATTTTGCCGACACAAGTGATCTATTGGAGAAGCAGTAAGTGAAATCTTTGTTTTGTTGTTCTTTATTCCATTTTGGGGGTGGTCCGTAGAGGGGTCCATAAGGGTAGTCCCTGGACCGGTCCATAGGTAGTCTGCAGACCCGGTCCGTAGTGGGGTCCACGGGCCAGGGTCAGTGTTTTCGGGTTACCTGGGTATATGGGCTGATAACTGAGATTGAGTCAACCAATCACAATGCTAGAAATGCAAAACAGAAGGTTGAAAATTTAATAAACATGTATATTCCCAGCAAAACTCTATTCATGCTTGTTATTTACAGAAGAGGGTTAGTAGGAATGTGCATGTATAATTAATGTAGGGAGCTGTGCGGAAATCTTTCCGATTGACATTTTACAACACAACCAGAAAATCGAATCTACAAGCTTGCCTTTAAAACTGAAAGGGCTGATTATATGAGGATTACATCGCCCTTACCCGTATTGTCAGTGATAAATTAGTCACTTGAATGCACATATCTTTTCTGCGGAAGGCTGCGCCAATAGTTTGTAATAAACAATAAGTGTTACCACTATGGCTTCAACTTCAACAAATTTCCAGAATTCTGTTGTTAATAACAGCCATACAAGGAAAACGTCTTGTTGATGTTGTGCGGCAATGTAAATCTGCAGTTTTGGACGTTTGCACTCTGAACATTAGAAGTACATAAAAAAGAAATCCATACTCACGCTGGGAGTTTCCTCGGTAAACAATCGCGTCATTTACCGATATCAGCACGTATCGAGCAACAAGGTAAGTCTTTCCGCTGTTCACCTTTCCCGGAGGCACCCCTTTTAGATACATTTTCTCTAGCACTTCATTAACAGTTCGTACCTAAAAATCAAAACCGCCACCAACAGTGAAGTATTAGCGTTAAAAGAAGACAAAGGGACGTAAATGCTCTTCCGCATATCCGCCATGTTTGTTTAATGTAACGCGTTATGTACGATACATAATGTGTAAGCCCCAGGCTCAGCTCTTGGCAAATGCGCATGCGCCTTGTCCGTGTTCTACTGTGAGTACCAAAAAATCTCCTTACCACATTCATGACATAATGACTACCGACCCAAATATATATCGCTCGAAATCATAATATATAGCGGAAAGGACCTGAGCTGCGAGTACGAAAGGGATCTGTCACACATGGTCTAGGGGCCGACATTTCTCTCCCTCACTGCCTATCGGGGATAGGTATCAGAAAGTGGCAAGCACAAGCGATCCGCGGGCCGAAATCTCGGGGAGACTCGTCATGGTACAACGCTCTGGCTTAAATGTCCAGAGGTACCGCTGCCGGTCCTGTTTTTGCTCACATAATTTTGTCTGCGCATGCGCAAATGTCTGTTATCCAATAGTAACCATGCAAAAGGCACGATAACTACATTTTAATACGGAACAATCTTCTTATTATCGAGTTTGGCAAGTTGCACAAGGGCATCATGGGAAAAAAAAACCATCCGTCAACCATGCGCGCGTTTAGACCTCGCGCCTTGCGCCTGTCACGCGCACGCAGGTCGTTGGCGAGGACGAGGAGGACTTTGAGAGCATAACACCATGTAGCGACAGAGAACATTAATTGGTGCGCTGTGGCGTACTGCAGTTTGTTACACGACTTATTTCCTTCAATCCTCGAATTCAAAGCAATCTACAATTGTACTCTCTTGTATTCTATAAAAGGAGAACAAATCATTGCTGATTATTCGGTCTCGTATCCAGAGTGGTTACCTCGAGACATACTGGGTACACACTACGTTCGCAGGGAGTACTTCATCTGTGGCAATACATTTCTCTCAACTTGATCGATTAAAGAAAAAAAACATTTGTCTTTAACAATGAGATCTTCCTTTATTCCCTGTTTTGCAGCAATGAACTCTTCACTGCACGCCATTTTTTTTTTCAAGAAATTACCAACTATAATAGCTTTAATCTTGAACAGAGAGAAAACCAAAAGGAGGCCGCAAATACAATTCTACCAACCAATTGGTATGTGCTGAATTATATACAATAACCGTTTTCTTTCATCTTTTTGTAATAAAGAGTTCTTCACTTAGTTAGAAACGTAAGAACTGGTTGGCCTGCAAGGCGCATCGCTGTCGATAGATTCATCCCAGAAGAAGGACTGTCTGTGTCGCCGTAGCACTGATATGGCGATCGTTTCAAGAGAAGAAGGTTCGACACCGAGATCTTCCAAGCCCGGTAAACCTGGTGTAACCTTGTCAGACAGGTATTCCTGCAATTGAAGCAAACTCGTTTGAGCAGGTTTCTAGTCGTTAGGAACCTAGTCGTTACTTCCTGGTCGTTATAGCCTATTGCTGTCAACAGTTGATAACTGCTCTTATGGTGTGACATTTACATAGCGCGTTTTCTAACCAGAATGCATTCAAATGCGCTTAACGACACTGTGTAGGGGACTTTCTCAGGCTGCCTGTGGTACAAATTGCAGTCCCACAGTTCACGACCATATTAAATTATTCAAGTACAATTCACTGATTCAGAGTTGCTCCAGCTGTTGTGCGACCACAGAGAAGCCGCCGCACAAACCGTGTGATGGTTGGTAATTTCAAAATATACTAAAATGTAAAGAGATACCGATCTCTTCATATTAACTTAACAAGTAGGCAAGAATTTAATACTTTGCCTCATGTCCTGTGTCCTTTTGGTAGCGCAAATTTGCCAATTTTACCAGTCAATTGAAATCTCTTGCCTTTGCCGGTTCGTGTGCTTTCAGACGTTGTTTCATTTATCTTTATAACCATCTGTAACTAGCTAAATGCAAAACCATCAAATCGCTAAAATTCGCCAATTTAACTAGTGATAGTTTGGCTCTAGAGTCACAGTGCATGGTCTTCAGTCGCGTGCCGTTACCTTGAACCAAATATTTTCCCGTCCGGTCCTGCCACTCCGTCAATAAGTACGTTGTACTTACCCTAAACAGCATGTCTCTTGTAAGACGAGGACTCCAAATGGACTGCTCTAAAGCCCAGGCTATTAGACTGTAAATCAAACCCGCATAAAACTGGTGATTTATTGGGCACTGGCAAGCTAGAATATGTCACTGAACCTACACTCGATAGCACCGTGGGGTTTGCCGCTTCATGGAGTTCCGTGAATAATTGCAAAAATGCGGCCAGGAAAGAAACGTCGATTTCCTTTAATGCAAACACGCTTGGAGGCTTGCGACATCTCTTTATAATATTACAGCTTGCTATTCAAAAACTGAAGGTCTCACTCGGATATAATCGCACACAACTTAGCATAGTAACCGAACTAAAATACTCAAGACGTGGTGAATGTTTTCATTAATAGCCACTTTCTACAGTAATTCAGACTCTTGTATCTGCTGGGAGCAGTTTCAACTCAAACAGGCCCAAACTACGCGCTGGCCACTAAGTAAGGGGTAAAATTTTGGGGAACACTCTTTGGGACAACCAAAGGTGGAAATCCAGGAGGCCGCCTAACAGGCGTTTTCGTTTCATTGCAAGGGTGAAAAATATAGTTCGGGACTTCGTTCGCAATTCGTTCGCGCCAAATTTCCCCATCTCCTTCCTCAACGAACGCCTCTCACACCGCATAGGACTAATTGGTCTCTTAACAGCCAGGGCCTCGACTACCATACTGCGCGACTCTCCCTTAGGTTAGGAGCCTTACTTGTAAACGCCTCTTGGCATAGTGTAATGTGGCAACTCTCTTCTCATCAATCGATAGATGTATTCCAAAATATCAAACAAATAATATTCCTCTGGGCTGAAATAAAATAAAATTACTTTTGAAAATGCATTTTTCAGAACAGACGAAGAAAAAGAAGGATTTCCTTTTATCCCACTGTCTTCATTCCTTGCATAAGTTAGGCACCATTTATTGCTCAGAACTCAGTGGCGATTTTACGAAACAACTAAAACACGAAAAAAAAAAAAAGAAGTCACTTGCGACGTTTGTGCGTGCAGCCGGCCTTTCAATTGTCCTTCACAATTTGTGCCAATTTATAACCAACTTAAGAGCAGTTTTCTATTCGGTTTTTTTGGTTTGCTCTAAAAAACTTGTGCGAACTTTTCAGCGGATCAGATACAAAACTAAATCCAAAATTGCGATTTGCACACTCCGTTTCCCCCCGACTGGCGCCGGATGCCTTGGCTTGCTTTGTGCTCTGATTGGCTAGTAAAACCAAGTACAGCTGTGTAGTGAATTACTTCGATCTGTGGTCGGCTGAAGGTGTACTTTCCTTTAGAACGTAATTAGCTGTGCAATTACCTTGCGTTTGCTTTAATGACTGCCAATTGAACATATACATACTTGTAAAAAAAATAAGTTGAAGCTGAGGTTTAAAACAAAATATGAAACTGTACCCCACAAGTTCAAAAGTCTGTCCGATGCTGTCGTCTTCGTGTATGGCATTTACTATAGCCTGAGCTACATCAGCAATCTGAGACACAAAAACAAGGCATAAAGCGTACAGGTTCCTCCTTACAAGTCAATACCGACGAAAAATAACGCATTGTACTAACATAGACAGGGACTTTAGTGGTCTGCATTCCACCATCAATGAGTGGAACCCCAAGTGGAAGTTTCCTAAGATCTGAAATCACACCATACAGTAGTTAGCAATTTCGATTACAGTATATCAAACCAAAACACGCAATTTGTTATCCATTCAAATGTGCCTAACAACTTACAAGCATAATAATTCAAGAAGTGGTCCTCATGCCCAAAACAAGTCGCGGGCCGCACAATGGTGGCATCTGGAAACTCCTCTCTGACGGCAATCTCCCCACGAGCCTGATTAGGACAAAATGCCTGTCATTATTCACGGTTTTTGATAACACGTGAAAAGAACAGACTCACGGGTGAAATAAGCAGGTGTGAATGCAGTAATGCAAACACGAGCGCTGAGAGTGCACCTAAAGGCAAAAATGTTTCATTTTTCGTTATTACGATAAGTCTATAGCAAACATATTTTACCACTTTCACCTCGAAATTTCGCTTTTTATGTGTTGCACTAGCTATGTAAAGTTTGCAAAACTAGCAGTCATATGGAGCCACGACTATACCATGAGAGGCATGGGCCAATTCTTGATTTTACCTCACAAACCGCTTTGCATTCAAGTTTTCAAATAACTTTTGCATTGCAAAACAGTTTGTGACGTAAAATCGAGACTAGACCAATGCCCCTCACAGCTCGGTCGTGGGTCCACGTGATTGCTAGTTTTGCGAACTTTGCGTATCTCGTGTGGCGCATAAAAAGCAAAATTTTGAGGTACAAATGGCAAAATATGTTTGCTTTGGGTGGAGAGGTTTATATTTAAAACGAAATTTTTTAGTTTAGATGCACTTAAAGGCACAAGTGAAAGAACCAGAGCTTGCATGTCAAATGATCAGACCTTACAAAAATTCACCCTCAAACAAAACCTTCGATTATGAACCAAAGTTATCCGAACTTTTGTGGTTGATAGGAGGCTGCTAAGTAAGGTAAAATCACACAAGTGTACAGTGCCCTCACAACACTAAAGCTTTCATGGGTCGTTTTCTATAACCCGAAGCAGCTGGGTGTAGTGGTACTTCACCCTGGATGATGTGAGTAAATTACAGGGTCCCCCCCAAAAAAAAAACAAAAAAACAAAAAACAAAATAAGCCTGGTATCCATTTATCACTGATGTAAACAACTGGATGTCTCCATGTATATTTAGCAAAGTTTATTGTCTGGGAAAACAATAAGCCAGCATAGCTAGAGCTATACACATAGCTTAAACTAAACATAGCCAGCTCCATCTGAGGTCCACAGGGCTGTATTATTATTATTATTATTATTATTATTATTGTTGTTATTGTTATTGTTATTGTTATTGTTATTACTATTATTATTATTACTATTATTATTATTATTATTATTATTATTATTATTAAGTACAGAGCCAATCTTGTTTTGAAGGGAAAACACCCTGCAGCTCACCACATAATGCAGTTGTTCATGGCTTGGTTTTACAAGCCAATCAGAATGGAAACCAGGTAAGGGCAGCAAAGTGAGAGTGACTAAGTTGCAAATTGGTTTTAATTTTGAACCCGATTGATTTTTCTGTCCAATCACAGACCAAACCACAACTATCATGAATTTACTTTCAACACTCAAGTGAAAACTGCTCTGTGGTAGGCAATAAATGCTGACCTTGGACTGTAAGAACTTAGAGGGACTTTCCTCACTGGCATTGAGTGCTGAAACATGAATTAAACGCTTCACTCCAGCTTCTTTGGCAGCTTTTGCAATAACACGGGAACCAGTGGCATGGACATCATCAAACGAGAAGTTTCTGCAAAATCAATCATTATTATTTTAATTTAATATCAAGTCTTAAAAAGGAGTATCAGCCTGAAGTGCTAAAGTACATGTAGTCCTTGCACCTGTTGTCACTTCATCATTACTGACATTATTGAAGCAATAAGAAGGGCTTTGAAATAAGGATAAACTTTAGTGTAACTGTACAAACCAAACATTGTCTGTTATTAGAGAGATTAACCTTCTTGTCTGGCCAATGGCTAACAGCAAACAACAGGCTTGTCATAAAAACATGAAAATAATAATAATAAAAACAACAACAACAACAACATTATAATTTTAAGTCTTAAGCTTATATAGCTGAGCACAAGTGCTTTTCTAACTGGGGAGACAACAATCAAACCAAACCAAATTTGATTCAACCAAATGTTGGTTTTCTACTCTAACTACTCTTTTTAGTAATTTCTCTGTTGGTGGCAAGTGATACGCATAAATCACATCAGCTTCACTAATTTTTGGCAAACAGCAAATAACAGCCTGGTGTTTGCCATTTGTCTCAAATGCAATGCTTTATCGTTCTATCTTCCCCCCACAAAATCAGCAACAACCATATAGCACATACAATGCACTCTGGATGCTTTGAAATGCCTGTGAAAGTTGACACTATAAAGACCTGTTCTTATTAATGAATCCCAGCATAGGGAAGGAAGTCTGATGGACTGCACAAAAAAAAACAATGAACATTGATAATGACAGCAGAAAAAATAATTCTTATTGCACAAGATTAAAATATTTCATGCCATGCAAGTCAGCTGTGAACTTCCAGATGTGACAATAACATATGCATTGAATACAATAATTATTATGAACGATCATGTTCAAGATAGGTAGACCCAACTTATGACTTTATTGACCTTAAGATACTCTGCCCTGGAGCTATCTTTCTTCAATCAACATTCAAAATCTTTACCTTGTTTCATACTGTCTACCAATCAAATTTATGACACAATTGGAATGTTTCACAACTTTGGCCACAGACTCAGGATCTTTGAGATGATAATCCTACAAAAAAAGGATGACAATTTACTAGCTGAGCACCTTTACAACAGAGTACATGTACATGTAAATGTGTGTGATTGACTCGCTTGTTGTGTTTCAGGCAGTCTTAAGAACTGTCCCCCAGTTTCTAAACAGTTTCTGGATGATTAGAGCATCAAACAAGACTTACAAAAAACATCATTTGTCCCAGATCTCCCATTAGTCTGAGATGCCTGTAATCATGTTCATCTCCGCGATAGGGAACAACGATCTGATTTCCACCACGTCCTTGAAAGATATCAGAAAACAAAAGAGTTTCCATTGAAGTCAACTCTCTCTAAGATGGACACTGTCGGAACTGTCCCCAATTGTCTGTCTAAGAGAGGTGTTCAGCTTCAGGGAGACGAGGCAACACGACACAAATACATAATAAAAAGAAAATAAATCTGGATCTATGCACAATGAATGCACTTCCATTTAAAGTGTTTTACTTGGGAAAAACTTACAAACAGGAACACTTTAATGGGAAAGTGGAATCATTTCACCTTGTACAATCAAACGTTCAGTGCAAGCAAACGTCTGCTTTTTATATTTCAGTCAAGGAGTCAATCAATTTCTACTTTTTTTTTACCTAGTCTATTCAGGACATATCTTCCTAAGAACCCAGTACTGCCGAACACTGTGGCGACAACTCCACTAAATGATGACCTTCCTCCGGGTCCTGCCTTTGGTAGGTAACTGACATTTCTCTGCAACAGAAAAGAGATAAGCATGTTACATTGAGAGAAAAAAGTCACCATGACACTTAGCTTGTATCTATGGTGTGAAACATGCATCACCTGATGTGAAATGGCCAGTCCAATGGCTGGTCTTGAGCCTGAAATTCATGGATAAAATATATGGGTGTTCATTTCACATTATGTCCTCCCTATAAATTATATCAGTGCCACTGATCTCTACACATTGATTTTTGCAAAGTACCCATACATTCATGTATGTGCCTAAGAGGGTCATTAGAAGGTTTTAGCAGGAGAGAAGAATCCAAACATGAAAAGTTGTCAAGGGAGGCAGTTACATCATAGGTTCGTGTATGTGCCTACGGTGGGCAGGAATCCAAAAATATTAACCGCTTACTAACCGAGCGCGAGGGCCAATATTCCTCAGTACGGCCCGAGCAAGCTCGGTTAGTAAGTTGTTTATTATATGGCACTCTGTTTCTGATAGTAAAATGCACTTCGGGGCCCAGTTGTTCAAAACCCGATTAAGCTAACCCTGGGTTAGAGTGAACTTTGATTCCAGTTTATTTACCATTCACAAAGATTTTCCCTAAAGATTTTTGCTTGTCGTTTGTGACTTACACTTTTCTTCCGCTTCAGTCTAAAACCACTATTTGAAAGTGTTTTCAGAGGGCGAAATTGACACGTCGCTTACTTTTTAATCGAGGGTTAGCGTTAATCGGCTTTCGAACAACCGGGCCCCGGTGGCTTGCACTTAAACTCGCTTGGAGAATGTTCGCCTTCTTCATCCATTTTTGAAATTTCGGAAAAATTTCAATTCTTTTAGCTTCTTTTGGTAGTTTCACTGTGAAGAATGACAATATTCACAGTTTTTTTTCGCTGTTTTGGTTGCAAATTTTGAATTTGCCGGCTTCGTTCCAAAACAAAAATACACGGGTTGGACCGTTTCCATGGAAGTTCCATGGAAACGGTCCGTACTGCAAAATCCTGACCGAGAAAGAACCAATCAGAGCACCGGGATTTGCCTAAGACTGGCTTTGCCATATAATAAATGATACATATTTTCTTGGAAAGGAAATTGGAAATTTTGTGCAAAAGAAAATAATAAAAGAACAATACGTTGAATATTATTAAAGATGAAAAGCGTTTTCACAGACTGAAGCCCTTTAATCATGATTTGATACTCCAGCGGGAAAGTTGCCACCGGTGTCCGGTCGCGTATTATCGAAAACAAATGTTTGTAAACACACGTGCACTTTCAACATGAAACTTTTAGTAAATTAAGTAAACTGACAATAGAGCGAGGTGTTCTTTTCATCTTTGGATGAGAATAGTACCAATATAATCGCACAACTTCCAAAAAGACACGAGTTGAAATACGTACTCCGATAAAAAATCATACGTAAAATTAACAGGTACACTGTAAAGACGATTTTAACTCGTTGGCCTTTAACAACGACCCAGAGATACCTTTATCAGAGATTTATAATTCACCTGAATCTCTGATGACGTCTTTCTCAGTTTATTATCCTAAATTACACGTTGGTAGCACAAAACTACAGGCAAGAAGCGATACTTACAACACAGCCCCTTGAAACCTCGACTAACCAACATGGCGGCGAAGGAGAGTGTGTGCCTGCATTCATCTGCGGTCAGTTATCTTAGACTCGACCAGTGGCTAGGTACTTTAAGTAGGGTCATTAAGGTGTATCATAATTGTATGAGAACGACCAGTGAGACGGTTGTAAGACAACACAAAGTGTGTCTTGTTTGTCAGTATTCTTGGTAACACATTCTTCTCTAAAAATAGGGTATCTAATAAAGTTTCCTTCAGGCGGAAACCTATCAGCTTTCACTTTTCCACGCAACGGCGTTAAAACTCCTTTGTTTCGCTGGTTTGATTTTTCGGTATATAGTCTTAACTTTATTAATTCGTTTATTTGTCATCTTTCACAGAAAACCGTGCATCGTCGTGTCTCCTCGTAATAAATTAAAAGTACGAGTATAAGGGTGGTAAAGGGTATTGTCTATTTTTTTTCCTCGTGAATCGTGATTTCCAAAGCAGCTGTGAGTCATGATTTTGCAAATTATTTTCCGTGAAACGAGAAATACAAGTTTAATTCACCGTGAGCTGTGATTTTGATTGTCTTCGTTTTCGTGAATTGTGAAAGGACCATTTTATCTTCCGTGAAACGTGATCTAGACCCCCTTTACCACCCTCGAGTATTCCTTCTCGAGTAGTTTTCTTTACACATTCTTTCTGATTATGAACGATGGTAGCGCCAGTACGCAAGCGCGTACAAGAAAACATCGAAACGGTTGCGTTCTTTTAATGCTAGTAAGCATTTTTCTTCGGCTTCGCATGCAATGATAGTGTCGTCACTAGTTGTACAAAGGTATCCTTGGAAAAGGCTTTTTTTTTAATTCCCTCCCTCGTGCGAGCTATCTCCGCCTTGCACGCAGTGACGTGGTTCTCGCGCCTGCCACGCCCACGCAGGTCTTTGGTGAGGGTGAGAAAAAATTTGAAAAGATAAGGCTAAGCGGCGATAGAGAACGTTGAATTGGAAAAGACAAAGTTTGGTATTTGAATGCCAATACTCACTGAGTCGATCAATTGAAGGATAAAATCGTTGTTTCCAGGGACGTGAAACAACGACAAGTAAAAGGGCCATTATAAATTGAGGTTTCACTTTGTAAGTTATCCTGTTGTAGCGGAGATCCCATGACTTCTAATTTTCTCTTATAATAATATCACATACTTGTAGCAACACCTCTAGGGGATTATTTTTGCTGCTGACTCACTGCAAATTAAACAACTGAAAAGGCTTTCAGAATCGGTTCTCAAGCGTTTATATTCTAATGCACTTTCCAGCAACCACTTCAGTTGGCCCAAAATAGCATAACGAATTTTCAAGAAGTGCTCTCAAAATGTACACCACTTGACCATCAGTAGCCCGTTATCTGCACGTAAGGAAAACAACGAAAATAGAGAATCAAAGATTTCACATATAGCCATTTTTATGGCTCTTCGCCAGTCAGCCGAAAACCAATACAGACGGTTTGACATTTCGGAAGTATAGCCGGGATGAGCAACGTAGATAGGGTACGTATATTTGTTAAAATAGGGATGTATGTATGGAAACCATATTTAGACTGATTCTTGTTTATTAGGAAATACAAAGGTTACGCATTTGGTTTCTAATTTAATGGTATAATGACGAAAAGAACATAGTGTAACATTTGCGACTTCGAATATCGTTTTATAGCCAAAAAACTCGGCTATATATTTAGGATGCACCGATATTCCATGTTGTGTTTAAATAATGAAATTAATCTGTATTGCTAAGACAAAAGTCTTGATTATTTATTTGCGAGTGAACGCAAACTGAAGAAACAACAAAACTTTGATAAAGGAGAAAATAGTGAAGCTACTACTAGCTATGTCGTCCAGCACTAATTTAACATTTCAGAACATTTCTCGCCTGCCAGTTGGCCTTTAGCTTTATATTTGGTTTCTGGGTAACGTTTAAGTAGTTAAAATAAGTTTCCAGGATACAGCAAAGAGACTTTAACACAACGAAATATCATGTAACGAATAATAAAGTAATATAACAAAGAATCAAGAAGTACTTTTGAAACTCTTTTAGTTTCCGTCTCAGTTACTGTAGTAACAAAAGGCACAAATCTAAAAATGGTCAGGCTGTCGAGATATCTGCATGTGTTATTAAATCCAATTTATCTTCCAGTTAACTGAGATCTGAGGTTTGGGACAAAACGGTCAAGAAATCAATACAAATAAACTAAAAATTTGACATTTTTACAGACATCTTATCACTTTGCTTCCTTCTTGGTCAATGTTTCTTTACGGCCTAGAAAACAAATTTGCCTTAAGAAAGGATATAAAGACTTCAAATTTTGCGTTCAATTTTCAATAACACTAACAGACGTATAGTTAAAAATGCTGAATTTTTACCACTTATTTATGTGACCAACAACATAAAAACTATAGGTGTTGAAAGTAACACCTCGATGACGTTCTCTCTTCTACACATAAATATCCAGTAGCTCCACTGAGTCTAAATGCTAACTCATACGGGGTTAGAACGTATTGCTTTTTTGATATTTCGTTCATACACACTGCCCAGACTTGATTTTAATTCTCTCTAGGAAACGATATATTCGCTTAACAAGATATACAATATAAACTAAATTTCAATGGGGTTCCGGAGCATTCATTTGTCAATGATATTCAGCCATTAAGACAACGATATTGCTTTAGTTGAATTATTTAATTAGGAAAGCTCTGAAAAAAAGAATACAACAATTGTAGGAAATGCATACACGAATATGAAATGAAAAGGGCCCGCCATCCATAGCATGTCCATAGTTCTCCGTACATCAGTCAATTTGTGACCTATCTGCGCATGTGGAAATTTGAATTGTCTTTGGCGTTAGGAAACTCTAAGGAACTTTCGTTCAAATTGCCGAATTTATGCTTTGATCGAAAATCATGTTTTTTTTCCCGTGGTTGGGTCATTACGTATTTACAGTACACCGAAACAAAAAAGGCCGAAGAAAAGAAACATCATTTCATAAAAGAAGTTTTTCTCCTTAACAATAGAAAACTCGATATTCGACTGAAAGGCATTGGATTGGCCTTGATTCCCTGTCACCTGTCCTATAGAAGGAAAAGGAAGATTATTCAAACAATGATACTGTAATGAAAGAGACAATAAAACAAGTTGCTAATAACCTAAATTGAGCTAATTAATCAAGGACTGTCAGCATTTCGCTCAATCTTCCAACATACGACAGCAGTTTAAGACCTTAAATGAGAGTATCGCTTTCTATCATGTAGATTCATTTAAAGCTTGAATATGTGAGCATGTGAATTACGTTCGCGGTGAATTTTAATTATTTTAGTGGCGAAACTGACCAAGAATTATGTGGCTGTGAGCGTATTAACCCTGACCTAGATTGCGGGGAAATGGCCTAAACGACTTTTCTAATGTCAATAAATAATTCAGTTAAAATGTCTTCGAAAAAAACTAAAGTAATTTATCTTGCACAGCCGCAAACTGACTGAAATGCGAAAAATAGTTATCGCGAAGAAAGCGTGCACAAAACCGAATGATATTTCCCCTTTATGTCGCAAAAAAGTGAACTACTTGATTAACAAAAGACCGCGTATTAACGTACGTTTCTTCCCTGTTAAGCTGACATCGGATAGCATAAAAAACAGCCTGAAATATCTAGAATGAAATCGATAATATCAAAGCTAAATGTTTGCGCGCAACTTTATTCCTTTCCTTGGACTACTTTTTTAATTCCAAGGAAAATATACAAGCAAACCTGTCAAACGAATATGTTGTTTGCCACACACCGTGAGCATTCATTGTTCTGTAACGACAAACTGTCGTGTTCTTTCCATAAACTCTGCTGCTACCAGCTGGAGATTTATCAAAACTGATCTTTGTGTTTTCGGATGTCCTGCTGCGCGCAAAACAAACTCAAACGTAAAGGTGATATTGTGGTATGCCGAGCGCAGCTTTAGGAAACTTCGCCCATTGGATGCATCGACCGCATTCGCAAAGTACCGCCTGTATACAAAACTTCCTTGATCAGTTACTTTGATAAAATTCCACGCTTTCTGGTCAATAAACGCAGGGTGGAATATTTCGCGAGCTTTTAGCAAACGGCAAATTGCAATTAACAATTGAGATCTTCGCAAAAACGAGGAAGGAAAACTTTTTGGGGGCGATGAGACAGTGGCGTGTGTCGAAACATGTTTTCGCCGACATTTCAATTTGAGATTCGGTAACTCATGAGATCAACAAATTTCCAAACGCGACGTGATGGCGAAAATAAACTCATCAACGAAGATGTGGTTTTTCTGTCGCCATTTAGGAAATATAACTTTTATTGATATCTTTTTAATTAAGAGAATTGTTTCTTTGGGAGGGAAATCAGTATTTCGAATGCAGCGTTCTTTATTTCTCTTGCCATTCGCGAGCCTGCAACTCGCAGTCGCGAATGCATCCTTTTTGGCGTGGCTTCGATCGATGTTCGTAAAACCCAACATTTTTTACCTTAGTTTAAGCAGGGGCTAATCAGCTTATTATACGCTGGGTGCCGAATCTTTCATCATTTTATCAGATCAAAAAAACTATTTAATCCCCCAGGGAAAGGAGGGGTTTAATTTGTTTGAAGTTGATCTAACATCAATAAGATACAGTTTTTGAAAAACAGACGAAATTACGAAAGGGAATGCATAAATTGAATGGTAGCTACAAATTCTAAAAAAGAGCCATATAAATCTAAATGTTGTGAAATTCTCCGACATGATTTAACGCATTTGGAAAACAAGTTTGTTTGTTTGGGTTTTTTTTTTTTTTTCAGTATTTAACACGCATTGCCTCGTTATTTGCTGAAATATAAACATAATTTTGACTTTCTTAGAGCTCGGAGACTAAACATTGCGTTTGACGCCTTTGCTTAGCAAAGAATTTTAACAGTTATCAGCTACCTGAACGTTCAGATCTATATTTCCTAAATTAAATCCTTCGCAATGCAAAATTCGTCGTAATTTCATTTTGTTTTAAGTGTTAGGAGCAAGTCAGAACAAATGATGATATAACGTGGGTATGTATTTCCCGCGAAACCATCACTGTAATGTGTAAAACATAGAAAAGTTAGTCAATTTTAATACCACATTAGGTACCTGGTTGAAAGGAAGCACTAGTACTGGCTCCACCATTTATTTAATGTTTATCTACAAAAAGCAAAATTAAAAATATATATTATTTGCAATAACATCTGCTAAGATTCTGCCAATTGTTTGTGTCATACTTGAGTGCAATTTTTTTAAAATTTGGCTTTAATATGAATGAACAGTTTGACATAACGATGAATTACAAGTTTAAAACAATCGAATTTTCTGTCAGTTGGCTGTTTGTAAGAAAGTGAAACAACACGTCTGCTTTTTAGCTTCATTTCTGTCATAAAAGTTTCTTTTACTTAGCATGACTGACGTCATCAGCGCCAATGAAGGGCTTAGCCTATCGTGGAAGAGCTACTTACTTCTGGAGAGCTGACCAGGTGGTCTCGACTCGGCGAGAGAGAGGCGGTACTCGCAATTACCCTAATCACTTTGTCTATAAAAGAACTTAACAGTCAAGAATAACTTGAAAGAAACGCGGCAAAATTAAGAGCAAAAAAACTCCTCTTATCCCACCGAGCATAGGAATTCCGTTGGAAGCCAACCGCCTGGCTGATTGCTAAGCGCACTTGCCTCAAAATTTCATCGCGTTTTCTTGCCGTGTTCGACTTAATTTAGTTGGTTGCTTGTTGGCTTTGTTTAGGCGGAGACAACGCAAATTGTAGTGAGGTCAATATAAGCACTCATATGGGTGGTGATAAATATATGTCAGTGAGCCGAAACCAATTGGACGCTATTGTTTGAAACGGTATTTGTTTGAAGCGGCTAACAATGGTATTAATTCATAATCTCTTGCAGTGGGTTGTATAAAGGTCGATACACGACAGGCGTAATTTCATAAGGAGTAAATGCGAGCAGCATGGCAGGGTATACAGCCGAAAAAGTTGTTGATTTTCCAGTGTATAGTCAACTTTCGCCAAGGATTATTGATGAGCAAGGCGAACTGAACCTGCTCTCCACAGATCAAGAACTTGAAGGCATTCAAATTGAAAGAGGCAATTCGGAAAGTGTGCACGGTGGAACACACACTGAAGAATGCGAACAGAGTTTTGTAACGGACCGGAAGCTTGAAGAGGACGAATCAGCGCGACAAGTACGAGTCAAATCGCCAGAGATTTCAAGCAAAACAGACTGCGCAGACCCCGATGTCAAGCCGACTCACTCCTACATCGCACTGATTGCTATGGCGATTTTGAGCAACCCCAGCAAGAAGATGATACTAGGGGATATCTACCAATATATCTCGGACAACTTCCCGTATTACAGGAACAAGGACAAGAGTTGGAGGAACAGCATTAGGCACAATCTGTCTCTGAACGAGTGCTTCATCAAGGCTGGTCGCAGCGAAAATGGTAAGGGTAACTACTGGGCTATACACCCTGCGAATCTCGAGGACTTTGCCAACGGCGATTTCAGACGTAGAAGAGCTCGGCGACGGGTGAGAAGAGGCAGTTCTTTGAAGTTCGGAGGAAGTTCTTCAGCCTATTTTCGAGGACTGGGCTCTCTCTCTTCGCATTCGTCTTTCTTTCCCTGTAGAACTGACGACTGTCGCATGCATACCAGCCTACCCAGATTAACTTACATTCGTCCAACGAAAAAAAGTTTTGCTATAGACAGCATTATAGGGTCTTACGATTTGCCGTACTTGTACAGCCCGATATCTGTCAGATCATACCCATCTCTGGGCTTGCGTGGAACTCGAGATTACTCTGGAAGTTCGTCACACTCGCTAGGCTTCCACAATTCAGCAGCGCTTGCTTCTTGTGTGTCAGAGGTGTCAACGAATTCCGCAGCCGGTTACCCTGTGAGCTCTCTGGATTCATCGGCATTTTCTGCTTATTTGGGCTCTAAGGGTGTTGTCTCTAGAGGGCAAAACAGCAGACCAGAGAGCTGGCAAGAAACTCTTTCAAAATTACAGCAACAACTTAGGAAAGAGGTGCCCTAGTTGCGTTATCCAGGTACAAGAGCTTCAAAATACTGCAAAATATTGTAAACATACAAAAGAGGCTTTGCTTGCTTTCCTTATTAGCAAAGAACTGGAACTACGGTATCTGTCAACGGCGGAAGAAATTGAAGAACTCTCAAAGAGATATTTCACGAAGTGGACTTGTAAATATCAAAGATTCACGAAAACCTGACTATTTAACTTAAGCAAATGTTGCTGTTATCTTGGCTTCAAGCAAATTATAGAACTATTGTCCTCCACTACACATTAAAAAGAATTCTCGAACAAACATTCTAAGACGGAGATTTTGTTGCTTTTAAGTCGCAAAAGGATCATGAATTCCAGTGTAAAGAATTGATTAAGATACACGAGAGGAATATTATTAAGAAAGTAGGTTATGGTCAAAAGTGTGTCTGATACTTAACGACAATTCACCCATTGAGTAGGTCGAGGTAAGTCAATTTTGTCGCTTGACTAAATAGGCTGGAAGATTTACATTGCGGCTAATCGTTTAAGAATCTGTAAGGAACCATTGGATTAGTCTCTAGCTTAATAAAATTATTGAAAGAAGGAAGGCCTAATAAAATGTTGTACTGGTTCAAAAAGGCTTTTAACCAATGAATTGTTCATAAGATAAACACTGCTAACTAGAGACGCTTTTAAGTCGTTCTCCGATTACGGCTTACAAAGATAAATCTAAATCGCGTTGATGTTTGAAAAAGAAATTGTGGAGACATAAAAAAGTACGAAAAAGAAACTAGCCAGGCTAAAAAACTTTGGTACTGCCATAGATGACAGCTTTGATGTGGTCGTAAATTTGCAACAATTTCATCTTTATCAAGCTGAGAAATTCCGCCATTTATAAGGGATGACACTGAGCTGCTTTTGACTTAAACGCCGCTGTGAAAAAAAATTGAGATTCAGATGTATCTTAGTTTGAGAAAGAAACTTTATGTAACCTCTCGGCGCGACCCGATGAATGTGTTGTATAATTATTTGCTCTCTGTTATTTCGTACTGTATCGCCCGTTCCTTAATGGAAAGCCAATTGAACACTTAACTGAGTAATAATATTCGTTGTCGCGTATTTCATAAAAAAGAAACAGTGAAACATTGAATTGAAAAGAATGAAGTTTATGCCTGAGTCATTCCTAAACGCGAATGAGTACATGTGATCTATTTTTGTTCTTCGATCGATTCACTATGAAGTGAGATACACACTAATACTGCACAAGTAGCAATATTTAGAGGTTATACTGGGAGAGGTTAAAGGTTCACGGTGGCTTTAAGTCTATTTTTGAAATGAATTACGCACCATTTGCTTCATGATATGATTTTTCCGTGCACTTAGCCTGCGCGTATTCAGCAACTTCTATCGTGCATCTGCATGCAGCAAAGAAAAACATGACAAGAAATCCGCCAAAGTGGTTTGCTTTATAAGCCGAAATGACCAATTTACATGAATAATGCAAGTTTAGCTCTTAGCTGTTGTAGTAAGAAAAGTGCAGTTGGACTGCAAAGCGTGGACCGACATAAAACATCCCCCTGACGGTGCTCTCCATGTATCAACGGCCTTGATATTTTGTGTGAAATCTTAATGCAACATTCAGGAACAAGCGTCAGTGTGACCCGAGCTTGCCCAAAAATGGTTGTCTTTGACTTAATAAATGTTTTATGACCAAACTTTTCAATTTGGGAATTTTTATGCGCTCAATATAGGCTTTGGTATAATGTTTAGTTTATCTAATTTATCATTTTTGTCAATGATGGGGAAAGCAAAAGTTTGCAGTGTTCTCGCCATGTGGTGTGCATATTTTAGTATGATATATGGCTTCGTGTTTCATACTTCGCATGTCTTTGCGATGCTTTGACCACCACACGAGAGCAAATTCAATAAAAATTGACATATTGAATTCTCAAATTATATAATCAGCAGAGAAATTGAAGAAGAGAATTCTGAAATCTAGCCGCATCTGTTAAGCTTTCGCCGGAAGTTTAACTCCAGGCAACAATTTTAGCGACTTGGCACTTTTTGGTTAAAATAACACTTTACTTTTAAAACTGGCAATTTTCTTAATGAATTTCACCAATACGGCCAGACTGTATCTTCTCAATGCTTTCAGTGCTTTCATAACGATTTATCAAACCCTGTGTCCACGCGAATTTTGCACTGCTGACAATAGTCTAAGAATAATTTTCCGGATAAAAATCAGTTTTGTTAACGTGCCACTGTTCGCAAAGCTACTACGCAAGCTGAATTGAAGACTCTTACAGTTTCGCAACAACGTCTTGCAGTTTCGCAGCAACTTTTTTATTAATAAAACCGATGGCCTATTCTCCTATATTTGCAGCAAATATCTCTGAAGCGAAAGAACTACGCAGGTTTCGGGTGATGCAGCATTAATTAAAGAACTTAAGCTCAAAGGAACATTTTTGTTCGCTTTCATCTTAAGTTATTGGCTCTAATTTTCATATGTACTTAAAGTCGAAATTTTCCTGTTTGCTTCTACTGGTGAATTTCGCACAATCCGTGGACCCGTATTGAAAGAAACTGTTGTCGCCAGAAAAACACGGAACCTTAAGCCTTAAGAATTTTACAGAAAACAAAAACAGCAAAAGTGTGTTTTCATCGTATTAGTACTGTACCAGTCGCGTCTCCTAATAGTATGCAAACGTTCGAGCTCATTGTACGGCGGGCAGACGCTCACTGCACTTCACCTTGTTTTAAAAAACGGAGGTATAGGTTGTACATTTTCGACAAATAGCGTGTATCTTTGCCCCGTTTGATGTCTGCGTGGTATAATATGTATGAAGACATTGAAACAAGGTACAAATTACATGCCTGCTTGGATAATGTTTATAGCTGGTTTTAATTAAAGTAAAACGTATTTTATTCGTTGCTGTAATTGCGAAAATGTCACAACAAAGTAGGTGGTATATTATCGGTACATGCGAACCTGGCTCGAAGGACTACCATTCAAAGAAGCAACTTTAGAGACGGTTGTGTTTTTTGTGTAGAGCTTTTGAGAAACCAGTGAATCTACTATTCGATACAGAGTTTCTGTCCGAGCCGGACAGTGTGTACATTGCTCTCAGCTAAATTTGTTTCAAATATCTGAGTTCCTTTTACAGAGACAACTGTAGCCGGTTTCTTTAATGAAATTTCTAAATAAGTTTTACAGTTTGTAACACGATTCTTGGTACGAATTAAATTAATAGCACCCAGTTTATATCATGTTTGTTCATCGGGTTGTAAAACATGTGAGTTGTCTTCTGCGACGGGTGCGCAGGTGAAGCGAAGTCGGCGAGCGATTGTGTTGAGGTAAGGCTTTAATTGAATTAGACTCTTTGATCGATTTTGTGGGAAAATGCTTTCTGTGGCTAACAAAGTCGTATAACAATGATATATTTCTCTTTTTAATTACAATGTGCATTTGCGACGTGAAATGTTTATCAATCATATTTCTGTGGACATGGTGCGGCTTCTCTAGCGCATTAATTTAGGCCAAACGAGTGCAAATACTTGCTACCATTTTTCGACAGTGACGATAAACAAGGAGACATGCTGCTGTAATTGTACGCAGTCACTATTATGAAAGAAAATGCAGTAGTTCAATTTTACAGGTATACATTAGAATTTTCAGCATAGTCAGGTTGAATAGAGCATCTCTCCCTCCTCATTAACATTAAAGAAAGTTGTGGTGGAGTTGACACTCTACTGATTCACTGGTTCACCTTGGCTTAACTGTAAATTCGAACAAAACAGTCGAGCAATAAATGATTGGAACCCAAGAGACGTATCACAGCTTGATGAAGTAAAATCCATCAAAACAGTTAAGGTGGTCCGACCAGTAACAAGAATAGTGCGTTGACTGAGAACTGTACCCCCGGAGACGATTGTCCTGTCACTGAACGTCCATGACTTGCTGAGCCGAATACTACGGAAGCTGTTTTAAATTTAGGCGCACAGCATACTGCAGTTGTTTTTTGGGGACCTGAGCTGTAATAAAGTTTTAATCTACTGAAAGGGCAGTTCAGAAGTTCTAGAGTCTCTCTAGAAACTCTAATTCTCTAATTCAGTAGTAATTTGATTCTTTTGCGCGCAGAATTAAAAAAAGAAAGCATTAAGATGGTTTTGATCAATTTCAGTCTCTGATTTTCGGCAAATTTATTGGTAGAAGAGAATAGCTTCTGCTACAAAACCAACGAAGAGTCGTTGTTTCAAGAAAACATCGTTTTCTGGCAATTTCTACGCTCTCTTTTTATCTCACTGCCATGATAAACTAACGCTATATTTCAGCAGAGATGATTTTTAAAATTGGTTGATGAAATAAGGTTACGGATCTTTTTGCTTTTTCAATTTATTTATTTAATTTTTTAATTTTGCAACAGACTCGTTATTTTCATTCGGGAAATTTTGGCCGGTAATAACCGGGGAAATTTGTTTGGTTATTGCCCCGGAACAGAAAACACATACACTTGGTATTAATGAGGAACAGGCGGCTCATTATTCATGGTTATGGGAAAGAGTCGTTCAAACGATTCTCTCAATCTTTCGCTGGTCTAAAAAAGTTTTGATCAGATCTCCCCCGTAACGAGAACTATCGAGATTTCCTCGACCCCACTGAGAAAACGCTTTTTATGAGCTCATACTAACTACTAACGGTGGTTTACAGAGTTTTAATGAATCAGGATCCACAATCGTAGAACTTGGCCGCACATTTCGGTGATGACCATATAACTGACAGAAAGTGTGATAAATTAGGTCAATTTACTCTATTATGGGCTCATTTTATTGACGACTTCATTACTTTCTCATTGTTTAACAAACTGACTCCTAACAAAAGAACAGGTGTCAACGAATCCGCGAACTAAATCGAATCTCTTTCAATAGAATATCGGGGTTTTTTTTAACAAATACTGGCGATAAAAGCGTCTTTGTTTTGCTGACATTTCTCTTTAGTTCTTTTTCTTTCGTGTTCTTTGCTCGCAATAAACACCTTCATCCAGAAAACAGCTCAGCTTTCAATGTAAAGCAAACTAGTCAAAACTACAATATACTCTCTTTCGTGCTATTACATCTTGTGTTACGACCTTTATGCCTATAAATACCATGAATTTCACGCTCGCAGTTCAGACGATATCAACTGATTTTTTTTCAGTGACTTGTAACACTGGGTACAATATCGTTTTCACGTACTGGAGCATGCATTACATGCAATATTCGCTGAAATAGCCTGCATTTCAGTTGATATTGCTCTGCAAGAATAAACGATTTCCTCGCGTTGTTGACCTGCACGCTTTTCCCGGTGGCCCTTCGGAGACCCTTGGACTCTAAGCCAGTTATAATGAGTCTTAACAGGATCTGGCCAGACCACCACATCGAGAGGGCGATTCTTTTCTGCTGAGAAGCATCTGTCACATAGCCGTTAAAATTTACGCATGCACGCCTGCATGCACGTGCACGCCTGCTGCTCATAAAATATTGCTCCCACAAAGCACTACTATACTCAAGGATTACCATTCAAATACGGTTCACATTCCGTTGCTTAGAAACAAGTTTCCATCACCACGAAAACCTTGATACCAGACACAGATCGTCTCCAAATGACGTCATCGTGGCCAAATTCGTGATGGTGTACAAAAACAACAAAAAGGTAGCCATGTTGGTGTAACAAACAAATCAATGGTCCGGGAAATAAAGTCTATTTTTATGCAAACACTTTAGTTTGCTTCAAGAAACAAACATGGACGCTGGTCTTGCGAATGGTGCCGGCAAATGCAACAACAATCGAGCAACAGTGTAGTAATGAGGACAATTCCTGCTCTAAATGAGCAAAGACGTCGCTAAATCATCTAATTCTTTCAAGTTAATGAGGGTGTTATTTCTCTCTAGTGCTATTATCACAGATACTACTACTCCCCTCAACTTAGAATGTAGCAAAATAGCCCTCGACATTTACAAGTGTTTCAGAGCGATACAAGCATAGGCCCGGCCAATATCATATGCTCCCTTGCATCTCGTAGATGCACGAATCGTTAGCCAGGAGAACTGGAGCATAAGAAAGGCTTTGTATAGGAACGTCTTTAGGTCCTTCAAGCTTACACGGAACACTCATCCACAAACGTCCTTCTAATCCATAAAGGCTGTTGATTCCTGAAGGGTTCCATTAGTCATTGTACATGTGAAAAAATTGTTTGTGACTTCCTTGATTTGAGAAAAGCGTTTGACGTCGTAGATGAACTACCCATTAATTAACGGTTCCAAACTCGATTGGTTCAAGAGCAACTTACTTCGCCTGATATATAGCCGTCAGCATTCAATTAAAATAACAGGGTGTCACACAGGGTTTACTCCTTGGGTGTCCTTTATTCAATATCCACATACTTTATACAGTACGTTGACGATAATGAGATCCACGAGAGATATCTTAAGAGCTGAATATCGGGTCAATCAAAATGCATCAATACTTGCAACTGTGTGCAGGTGACAAAGTAGTTTGGGTGGTCGCCACAAGCTCGCTGACTCTAAGGGACAGTAACCACCACTCTTATTAATTGTCCCAAGGTCTTCTCAGACGTCGAAACAGTCACACAGTGTTAGATATTTAGGAGTACAAATTGTCTCAACAGGCTCGCGTAGAAACAATACTTTGCAGAAACCTGATGGATAAGATCTCTCCATCATCCGTTAGTTACAATGTCCCGCTAAGATTACAAAAACAAGCTATGTTGTAAATTACCACCGATTTAATACTTCTAGAGCTCAAATTTATAACTGATTACGATCAAATGTGCTTTCCAGTAACACCGAGGTCAAATCAACTCTGTTCAAATGCTGGTTTGTTATAAGGTCGAGGGAAAACCAGACTCCACAAAAAAAAAACGCTTCTCGTAGCGGCATACTTGGAAGGCAGCAAACTGAACCCACACATGACGCTGCCTGGGGGAGTCGAATATGGGACATTCTGGTAAAGGGCAAGTACTCCGGCTCGAGCTCACGTCTGTGCTGACTCTACTGCTCGAGTATGAATAAGGGCTTTTGTAGTTCAGGGTCACTTGACTCCACATCTCGTGAGACCGTGCCTTAAATTTTCTTTCACGTGGACAGGCAAAGCCTTTAATTTACCATTAACAAGTGATGCAAGCTTTGGATATTCAAGGCTGCTAATGTGCTCACTTAATTCTTGGACGTTGTGTAAGTGGTGCTTGGTATTAAGAATGATTTGTAAGCCCGTGGTATCAGTAATCGTCGTTTCTAATTTTTGTCTGGTTTAGTTTCACTTCTGAGTATTTAGATAAATAGAACTATGGGTCGACTATATTGCGTCACCGTGGAAAAAGAACAGCAAGAACAAAAATAGTTACTTGTACCACACGTAAATACAAAATAAAAGGAGAAACACGACTTAACTAATCTAAGCTGATCTAGCTCGGAGGCAAGACGGATAATTATGTATAACATATAACTACTTGAAGCAGAACGCAGCAGAAAACCAGGCCTATAGCGCAACAAGCAAATCCGCTATGCAATTTAATTCAATACGCGCAAGCGTGCTATCGTCGTTGATGACGCAAGTGAACTGGAACGTGTTTGTTACTTTTGCAAAACGTAAACTGGCATTGCTATAAAGCAATTGGTATATATACTTAGCTGTGCGCATATCGAGTTACTTTGCACGAGACAAGTTTATAGAACACTCAAGAAGCTCGAGTTGCTCTCAGCTGCGCCTCGAGCAAACTCTTAACACGCTCATCAGTCTGTGCTCTCCAAACTTACCGCGTCCGTCATATCTCGATATACGCACGCTCAATTAAGAGCCAAGTGTTAAAATCTCCATTATTCTGGGCACTATTCTCTACTCCACTTTCCACAGGAGAAATATCGGCTGTTTTCGATACCTTTCCGTACGTCTCCTGATCACTCAAAAAAAGAAAAGAGGTGAACATTTCAGACTGCTTTCCGGAAAATCTACCTCCCATTGAGGTACAATTTAATTTTGAAGGCCTTAGTTTCCAAAAAAAACTGTGGTGACCCGTCGGGGGGAGGGTGGGGGGAATAAAACACGAACAATTGCTTTTATCAAACGAGTTCACTTGAGTCAAATTTCCAGGGTAAAAGGATTGAAAAGTTGAAGTTTCGAGCGTTAGCCCTTTTCTTCATTTTGCTCTGATGAAGGGCTATCGCCCGAAGCGTCAGCTTGTTCTGCTCGTTTTACGACTGGCTGCTTCACCTCTGGTAAAAACAGAAAGATGGTATACCTGTGGTCACGGCCCTCTGTGCCTGCGTAGATCGTTCATGTATTCCATATTGTAATGTATTCCATATTACAGGTCAAGCTGGTCAGCAAATTATACAGCGGGCTCCATTTTGACCCGAGCTGCAAACGAATGTGACATATATGTCCTAAAAAGAGAAAGATGGGTAAGCTCAACGTATCGTTGTTACGGTACCTTTCTTCCGAGGAATTCAGAGTTCTGACAGCGGTAAGTGCCGAGAAGCTCAAGGATTCATTTCCAAGATTCATGCTTGAGACATTCCGGCTAGTAGCACATGGCTCTGGTATTAACTCATATATTTAGCTGAGAAGAATCGTACGTAAATTCCATGCAGTTCGGCACAAGTACAGCAGTGGCCAGTGGCCTATTTTAGCGTAGACGTCACGTGGCATCCAGTTCGGTCGCTGATATGTTCGTTCAATCGTGATTACTTTCAATGTACCTATAGACCTTTTCCGATTAAGCCTATATTAATATTCAGCTTGGCACCGAGGCTTGGGGAGGGGTGATAAAACAAAGGACATTTAGTAAACGTCGCCATTACACTTATTCAAGTTCCTTTGTTTTGTTCCCCTAAGCCTAAGCCTTGATGCCAAGGTGAATATTAATTGAAGCATTCCACCTGTTGTCAGAATGGAGATTGTGTCATACTTTTTGGAACACATAAGATAATTCACAAACCAACAGCATAAGTATGTTAAAGGTGTTGGGATTTTCCAAATACTGAACTCCATATCATATTTCAGAATGGTGGGAGCACATGTTTTTCAAGGTAGTAACTGCAAAATACCGTGCTACAATCTGACCACATTTTTTCAGTTCTCTCTCCACGCTTCTAGGTCACTCATGGCAGTTTAATTCCTTAACTGTTATGACACATTTTACATGCAGAAAGTCCCCACGGCCATTTTTTTTTCCTCCCCACGTGATGACACTAAAAATGGCTGCAGTGGAGACTAATGTGTGGAACAACATGAAATAATTGCGTAGTGATACCAATAACACGAGCTTGTATTATTAAATGACATCTTCATAGCGTGGTTGTCATCTTTTCGTAAACCCCCTAATATAGTTCAAAGTTCAAGTTCAAAGTTTATTAAAAATACATTAACAAAGTACCAAGCTTTTTGTGAAAAATTCACTTTTCAGCACAAAACAACTGAATCAGTCTATTTAATGTGAAATCAGGTGAACAAATTGATAAAAGCCGATTTTTCGTTGTTTTTTTTGGTCAATACAATAAGAAAGAAATACAAATTTACAAAGGCTAATCAAGGCGGGAAGTGTTTACATTTCTGCTATTGAATACTATATTAGAGAAGTCCAAACAAGGAAAAGTTAATTAAAGCTACACTAAATAAGGAAAAATGATAATATATGAAAGGATGTGGCCATTGGGAGACTGGGATCTCAGAAGCAGGAGGTCCCCTTGTATCAGTGTAGATGTTCTCTACCCTTGTGGTTGTATTACCATGATAAATTAGCAAGGGCCTGGGCAGTTCTGTATCAACTGCTTAGTAGGGGGTGAACAATAATTTCTTATTACAATTCAGGTGGAAATGGGAATGAAAAACCATGAGCTAGTACCCGCACCACTAGTAGCTTCAATAGCAGATCTCAAACATGGTGGATCTCACAAGATCCTTCGTGAGCTCTCTAAGCATAGACTATTGTGCTATGAAAAGGCTGGACGAGGTGAGAATTTTATTCACAAGGAGTTTCCTAATGTAGTCTAGAGGTTCAAAGATTCAATAACATAAACCTGAGGAACAGCAAGTCACCATCCGTCAAAGGAATAGGCAGTAATAAAGAATGACATTTGCTGAGATCTCTATACAGTATGATAGAGCATGCATTGTTATCCCTGCTTTTCCAGTTCCAGGTGTTCATAAGGCATTGGAGATTGGAGAATTCTCCAGCTACTATGTGGAATTCTCCGGGTAAATTTCAATGCCCTGCAGCACCCTCCTGAGTTAATTTCTCTCAGATTCTGCTGTTCCTTTATACTGTCCTCGTACCCCTTCAGTTCTCAATAAAAAACTCTGCCTCTTTCTGACCCACAAGAGTGGAAAGACTTCCCTTACATTTATCTGTGTGATACTTTACAGGACTGCACAGGGGGTACTAACTTTCCATTCATTGTCCCACATGTTTGGTTCTGATTTTGCTGTATTCTCTAAACTTTTGAACTGTAATGCAGTTGAAGGTTACAGGTTAACGTTCAATGGGTATGATTACCTGGCACTGAAGGCACTGACATCCAGGGGCAGTGTGCAGTCAGTTGGAAATCAGATTGGAGTAGGAAAGGAATCTGGTGAGCGTATTTTTCAGCATTCCAGATAAGAGTTAGAGGCAGTGTGCCCACAGGGGATCTGGACGGGTTAATAGTCCAGTTTCAAATTCACCAAGAACCCTAAATAAAAGATTCCACAATGCCTTTGTATATGGTTTAGCCTCAACCTGAAGCAAAATATTCCCAAATACCATCACAAAAGCATTAAATCCTAGAAGAAAACAATGCACAGAGTTGTGAAACGTTCTCTCGTCTTCTTGCTGGTATTCTTCAGGTCGAGGTTAACCCTGTAAAATGTGTCCTTTTATTTGGCAGTCATGGTGAATTTTAAACTGGACTGTACCATTGGGTCTCTATACAGTTTCAAATTAGCTCACCAGGGGTTTCTGATTATCAGTTACTTTCGAAATAGCCATCCATGATAGCCCATTGTAGGCGGCAGTTTGACAAGTTTATGATAGGATTTTTAGTGAAAATCAAGACAAACTAGCCGGCGGTAAGAGGCAAAGCAGGCGGCGGTATATACCGCCGGTAACCGGCCTCTATTGAAAGCCCTGCTCGCAAACTTCAGATAAGTCCAGATGCACCTGCTGTTGTCCCATTTACAGGCAGATTTAAGATCAGAGACAAATTACTTCAACCTGGTTTGATTTGAATTCCTTTTATCTGGTATTCATTATAATCATACAATGAAACACAAATACAAGGTTGAAATAACCTTCACCTGAAATTACTTTTAACTGACAATGTTGTTATTGATAAACTGTATGTAAATTTTGTCTCTAAATGTAGATATTTATATTGTTGCTGATGAGGAAGAAAATCAGTATGCTCTGAAACTGCACAGGTCTGTACCACTGGTGTTCTTTTAAGGCTTAGTATTAATTTTGACCTTGCAGAAAGATGCCAGCCTATGCTATAGTTAATTAAGTGTACTGTACAATAAAAGAAAGAAAATAAAATACTACATATGGCAATTAACAGTCCACGAAGTGGCTTTTTATCAACTGAATCCAGATCTTTCAGAGTTTGGTATAAAGTTGGTTTTTCAGGAGAGCAGAAAAGTAAAGTACCTGGAGAAAAACTCCCTGCGGAAAGTGGAAAACTAGCAACAAACTTAACTCCAAACATCATGTTAAGTCTGCAGGGTTGTCCCTAACGGCCAGCAGCCGGCAGAATGAACCAGCTACTTGGGCCGTTTTTGCCGGCTACTTGTTTCAATTTCTTGTTATCTTAACCAGCATAATCAAACCTTTTGCGGACTACTTTTCCAATTTTGCCGCCTACTTCTAATTGTGTGGACAACCCTGAGTCTGTAGAATGAACATGGGCCACAGTGCTCTCACTTCTGTGGAAATCCTTCTTCTCTAAGTTTGGGAAGAACTTAGAATTAATTTTCAGGATTGTGCTCATGGAACAAAGCCACGTACGGTATTATGTAATTAAAGTAGTTCTTCCTCGTGTTTGGGTATTGTGAAACAATTAGTTGATACTTATTTTGTTATAAATTTTGATTTTGGAACTTTCTAATCTATTGATTTGTTTTATCTGTAGACTTGGTCGTACTTCTTTTCGTAAGCTGAAACAGAAGCGAGATTATGTAAAACATCGGAAAAATGTCTCCTGGCTGTATCTATCACGTCTGGCAGCTGTGAAAGAGTATGCTTACATGAAGGTGTGTTCTTATTGTGCCAGGTCCCTCAGGGTTTCAGTTAAGTTTAGAATACCTTGTTGTTTATTTCCCTGGTGCTAGAACATGGTCTTTGAGAAAAAGGCAACTGGAAATTTGTGGATAGTTCTGTTAGTGATCAAATGTTTGAACTGGCCATTGAACTTGCTGTTGTAGACATAAATTTACATAATCATTCCTCTCAGGAGTGTTGCCTTTCTCAACACCATGGAGAAATCTTAAAAGCCAGCAAAATGTTAAACAGAATTTCACTTTTCAATGCCATTAATCCCTGTACAGCTGATACCAAATTATAGTGTTCAAGGAGCAAGTTATTTCTCATTTTCCTTTAATGTATCATCATGGCACCAGGCTGTGGTCCTTGCATCAAGGGAGATGAATAATGCAACTGTTGATTGTGGTAATGTTGTAATGTACCCGTGTGAAAGATGTTGTGCTAGTTGCTTGGCAGTGGGCAAAGGGACAACTAAAAAGGAAATCAATCAGAGTCTCGGGCAGGTGTGGTTAGAGTGTCTGACCAGACTGTGTTATGTGGGTTGTAGGTTTGATAATAACAATAATAATAATAATAATAATAATAACTTTATTTAAGTCTCAGGTTATTTAGCTGAGCACGAGTGCTCTACTAATGGGGGAGACTACAAATCAACTGAAATCAGAACAAATCAAATCAAATGTTGGTTTTTGTGGAGAGAGGAAAACCAGAGAACCCGGAGAAAAACCTCTCGATGCAGAGTAGAGAAACCAACAAACTCAGCCCACATATGACGCCGAGACCGGGAATCGAACCCGGGCCACATTGGTGGAAAGCCAGTCCTCTCACCACTGCGCCAAGCCTGCTCCCCTGCCTGGGACTCTAATTTCCTTTTCAGGTATCGTTTGCTAGTTGCCAAACAACTAGCACATCAGAGAAGAATGATGTTCGCATTTAGGACCTATAGGAAGAATTTTTTTAAATTTACGTAAATTGTAAGGCAGAGTCTGTTATTGTGTCAGGGATGATTCAGAGCTGTGCTTTGTGCTTGATTATTTCAATTGTGAAAATCTTAACGTTTTGTTGTTGTTGATTCACTTTAGGCCCTTCATGATAATGGCTACCCAGTTCCACTACCCATTGACTTTAATCGAAATGCTGTTGTCATGGAGCTTGTGGATGGACACCCACTGTAAGTTGTCAACAACAACAAGCACTGGTGCTACCAACAATAACAGACCTTAATTTTGTTAACATGTGACCTTACAATTGACCTTGCAAAATCTTGCTACATTGGTCCAGAGTCTTGAATTCTGGTCAAAGTCTTGAACATTACAACTGGAAAATAAAACTGAAGGCATGTATTACAAAAATCACTTAAGTGTGAAATTGGCCCAAAATTTCATATCAATACCCCACCCACTCTTTTTTACTACCCTGTCCACTTTTAGGGACGAATTTCAAACATTTTCTCATGGCACGGTCAAATTCTTGGAATTCATTGATGCAAGTGCGCAGGGCAGTAAAACAGAGTGGGTGGGGCAGTGATCCAAAATTTTGGGCCCATTCCATACTTAAGTGATTTTTGGTATTATAAAAGGGGAAATGGTTTGGAGGTTTTTTTGTTTCTGCACAGCTGCAAAAAGTGCTCACCAATTTTTAGCTTCAAGTTAAACTTTTGTCACGCACTGTCAATTTAGTGGAAGTTGTGCTAAATTATTAAGGCTTAAATATCAAGAGTACACAAGGGCAGAATCTCAATAACTGTCGTGTATCTGCATTGCACTGTGGTTACTGTGGTTTCACAGTGCATCATGGGAGAAGCTGGAGTGTGGAAAAGGATAATAACACTGAGCCAAGTTGTTCAAAGCGGGGTCAGCAGCGCTAACCCTGGGTTAAGTCTGATGAAAACCTTCAGGTTTTCTTGGTATTTATCAAAGTGTTGCACTAACCCTGGTTCAAACAAGTCAGCCTCAGTTCTTCAAAAGGTGGATAACACTATCCATTGGATAAATCACTGTCCAGTGAATAAGTGCTAGCGAAACCAATTAAGTTATCCAGTGAGTAGTGATTTATCCAGTGAATGGTGCTATCCACCCTTCGAACAACTGGGGCCTGGTCTGTAGTTTGGAAAGACTTTGGAAATACACGTTGTCTGAACATTTACATTAAAAAATGTTTATGAACCTGGAATAGTCAGCGTTATGCCTTAGTATGATTCAGTGTCAAATTTTTCCAAATGATCGGGCCCCAGTTGTTCGAAACGTGGATGCCACTATCCACTGGATAAATCAGTATCCAAAGGATAACTCAATTGGGTTTGCTAGCATTATCCGCTGATTAGTGGTTTATCCGGTGAATAAACTTTTGAGTATCTGGGGCCAGCTGTTTTCAGCAAATTTTGGTCTGCTTCCCCTAAGGTGTCAAGTCCATGAAGTGGCTGATGCTGCAGCACTATACAGTGAACTGATGGAGTTGATTGTCTGCCTTGGAAGCTATGGACTAATTCATTGCGATTTTAATGAATTCAACGTGATGGTAGATGAAAATGATAAAGTGACGGTGATCGATTTTCCTCAGATGGTGTCAATTTCTCATCCTAATGCACAGTGGTGAGCTTACCCGTTTGATGACTTGTTGGGTTGGTGGTCTTAACCCCCCTTAACTCCCAAGAGATCCCCCCCCCCCCCCACATTGACAAGTAAAATTGTCTTGCATTAATAATAATAATAATAATAATAATAATAATAATAATTGACAATAAAACTTTACTTATTCGAATAATAATAATAATGTGTCTTTATTGTTCAAAAGATAAAATTACATTTCTTATGTTACGTTAAAATATAACAATATTAGTGGGCTATTTATTAAGTATGCCACTAAATAAGATAAATACATAAATAGAAACAAATACAGAAAGTTAAAGGGTTAATGTGGGGCAATCGGACATTGAATGTGCAGAGACATTGTTAATCTTTTAACTACCAAAACAGTAGAGAGAGTACCAAGGGGTCCCCCATTGACAACTTAAAGTGCCTATCACCTCAAAATACTTTTCCACTACAATAATTCTCTGCACTTGTCACAAACGTATTTTTTTTGCTTTAAAAACCTTTTGCTACAAATCTGCTGATTTACAAGCTCTCAAAGGTTGGAAAAACCAGCTGTAATTTGATCTACGACCAAGCAAGGAAGGGAAATGGGTTCAATACCGGGTTGACGTCACAAAGTACTTTGCATTGGGATTGTTCATATGAAACAGCGATGCAAAGCAGTTTGTGACCCTGGTGATCCCACTCCCCCTCCTTGCTCAGTCGCGGATCAAACTATGCCCCAGATTCTCCACCTTTGAACACCATTAAAAAAAGTGAGTCTTCAGAAAAAGGTTGTATAGCAACAAAATATGTTTGGGATAAGTGCAGAGAATTATTGTAACGGAAAAGTATTTTGAGGTGATAGGCACTTTAAATGGTCTGGCAAAAGCCGAGTATCACAGTTACAGAAACCATAGACCAAGCTTGTTACAAAAGTTTTCATTTCTTTTCTTGTGTTTAAGGTATTTCGACAGAGATGTTCAATGCATCAGAGAGTTCTTTCTGCGACGCTTTTCATATGAAAGTGAACTCTATCCAAAGTTTGCTGATATAAGGTAAGTGAAGACCCTATTGCAAGAGGACAAGTTTATTTGGAAGAAAAAAAAATGTGTTCCATCTTGTTTGAACATTGGAACAGTTTCCTTTTAGTCAACTGAAATCCACATAACCAGGATAAAATAATCCTCCTTGAGTTGTGATCGTTTAGAAAAATTCCAAATGCATCCAACCATTTTGATGTTATTTTCTCCTAACAGGCGTCTTCACAACTTGGACGTCGAAGTGGCAGCCAGCGGTTTCACACGGGACATGTCTGATTCTTTTGATGAGGTACGAGGGACGGACCTCATCACAGTTGGCAAACAATTATTTTGCCAGTCTGTTACAGTGATTTACAATGAGCAAAGTACACCTTGCAGTCACCTCACATATCTATGTCAGTTTTCACCAAATCTTCAGAGATACTTTTTAAAGATACATCAACAGCTACTAAAATCAGCAGATCACCAAACAAAAATTAATCCTCCTGACAAAATTAAAGAAAATCCCGACAGAAACGCCTTGTATTCGTCCTCCGATAGGTCTCCCCCACTTACAAACAAGAGCAACCGACAAAATTGCTGAGACGCTTCTCGCTCCCCCAATGTTGGCTCACAAGATTTGCTACGAAAATTGCAACGAACAAAAGTACAAAATATCTTTATTGTGTGCTGCCTCAGGGAATATTGTCATAGACTGTAGGTCTCCTGTTTTTGAACTAACGCTGGTGAAAAGCAGCATCTTTAGATATTTTAACTTTGAAAAGTTTCGGAAACTTTGCTCATATTTTTCCCCTTTGCAAATAGCAAGCCCCGCAAAAGTAAAGAAACGAGGTAACATGACTGATTCTCTTTTCCAGGCCTCCGCTGACCTTAAAACGTTTAGTGACAAAGGATCTAAGGATGATGACGACGAAACTAGGGATGCCCAGGATGTAGAAAAAGAAGGTGAAGAAGATGATGGTATAGAAGGTAGGGTGCGCGTTTTTTAGATTCAACATAATTTTCTCAAGCATTGATTTCCTTCAATAATCACTTCTTCAATTAATAATTCTCAGTGCTGAAAAAGTAATGCTGAATAAGTACTTTGACTCAAAGTAAAATACTTAAAGGGCTTTTTTAAATAATCGACACATTTGCAGACTTTTAACTATTCAACACTGATATCAAAATAACACATCCTTGATCGGTATTTTTGTGAAAGTTCTAAATTCTGTTGTTATATTATCGCTTTTCGCTTGTAGATGTCATAAACTTTTTTTTGCATGAGCTCTAATTTGTTGCACCTGTAATGCACTTACTACTCTTATAATTTGTGCGTTCTGTATTTTGTGGGAATACGTATACCTCTCTATAAAACAATTCAAAGGATGTTTTTGTTGTTGTTTTTGTAGCTTCAGGTGATAGCGAGGAAAGCAGTCCTGAACACAGCTTCGCAAATGATCAACAAAATACGGATGATGATGACCTTGAAATAAACAGAGGCGACATCGAAAACCGAGAAAAGAGCGAAGACTGTGAACTGGAGGAACTGAGTAATCAAAATAAAATGCACAGGCCTTATCGCGATAGCAAGAGTCACGTGGTCGGAAGCAGTTTAAATGATGACGTCAGAAGTCAATCAAGCTCCACGGCAACTTCATGTATGGACTCGAAAGAGATCAGAACCAGGGTGAAAAAAAGTTTGGTTAAGAAACAGAGAGACATGCGAAGAAGAAAGCGAGGGGAAGCGTCCGCCGTAACTCGGTCAAGGCGGGAAAATAGGGAAACTGTAAAGTACGGCACGCAGTCTTGGCAAGACATCTGGTGAGTGGACCGCGTTCCGCGGTAAGCTCGTTAAGATTGAACGAATTTTATCGGACGACTGAAAGATTGTGAGAACACGAGGGAAAGTAGTGTAGCCGAAGCCAAGGGCGGGAAAGGCGTTCTAGCTAGTCATGACATCATTGGTTATATTTCTGATTGGTTTACGAAGTGCCAATGTTTTTACCCAATCACTATAAGAGTAGCAATACAGCACCAACAAAAGCAAACCCCAAATTACTTGCGACACTCCAGTGCAGATCGCTCTTGAAAACACAATTCGAGCAGTGGGCTTTCCAAATTTTATTAAATATTTAAACCTGAAAGAGCAACTGTGAACTATGTACACTGATGAAAATTACATCTACTGTTCAAATAAATAGCCTCGCAAGGCAATCTATAAGTTCGCTACGAAATCACATGTGGAAAAAGATTGCGATCTCAAGTTTTAAGACCAAAAAATGTTATGCGAAAATATATTAGTGATTAACTTTAAACTCATTTTCAGTTGTTGATTCTTTCGGTAATAAATTAATTAATCGACGGTAAAATTGAAGCTTTTTCAGCCACTTGGTATAAAGAAAAGTCACCGTTGAGCGTCGGACCTGGCACTTCCAAAGTTGTTCACGAAACTTAGCATTTTTATTTATTATTATTATTATTTTTTTATTTTTTTTTTTTAATCGGTATGCGTATCAAGCGTTTCCGTCTGGTTTTGAGCTCTCGAAAAACTTAACTTATTTGCGAATTTTTGAGGCGAGAGAAGAAGAATCTCGCATCAAAACTTCGGAATCAGTTTCCCCAGGATTTTTTTCGGTTCTGTCGTTTCAAGCCTTTGTAAAGAAAAAGTTTCGCTCCTTCACTTTTCGTTCAAAAAAAGTCCTTGCAATTGCTGGATGTACCAGCAACCAAGAGGGAAGAATTTTTGTTCCAGTCTTCAGTTTGCAGGCCGCAGTTTCTGGCACTGCAAAGTCCCAAGATTGAGTTGGTTTTCATTGTTCAAAAATGATCAAAGTTTTTATCAGTGAAAACCCTGTGCGTGTCCAGGGATCAGATGTCCGCTGGTCACTGGTAATGAGTGGACATAATGCCCTTCCTTTCCGACACCCAATCAGGCGCTATTATGAAATAGCCTCGATCGCGTGCATTGGTGTTGGTGAAGAAAGAGTTGTCGTGTACGTAGTCGTAATCGTCGTATGAAGGATTCTGGGTAGGATCCATCCGGGGCTTCAACAAGTGTCTGAGTGTTGCGTCACCCAGCCCATGTGAACCATACCTGAAAGCAACCGTCATTGAGGCAGATCTTAGTTTTGATGTTTTGAACTGACAATGAATATCTAAAACGTGGCCGAATAGAAATAAATAATTACGACGATACCGTCCTTTATTCCATGTGAAAACTTGATACCGCTTTCTACCCACAGCACTAGCACAGTAACTCAAAACAGTGAAAACAAAGGAGCAAAAACAACATCGATCAAAATAACAGAATCAAATGAAACAAGGACAATCTTGAAACGACGTGGGCGTACACTCCTTGCATTACCCGTCAACAGCGATTGGGTGTCGAGTTTTCACGACTTTACTCACAGTTGCATCGCCCTCTTGGCTCGAAACCCTGACAAAGAAACAATCAACTTCGCGCAGGTTACTTGCTTACCTATTTAACTGTTCCAGCAGCCTTTTAACTCTCAGATAATCGCAGAACTCGCACTTCCCTTCTGTGTGATTAAGGTGGCGATGGTGTTGTTGATGATGCGCATGCTCGGCCACTTGATTAACTCCGGTCTCTTCCTCTTTAATCTGCTCTTCCCTGGAAAGATTATTAGTTTGTTTGCTTGTTGTAAAGGGAGGTAATTACATGAAAACGTAGCGCACGGCATCAAACGGGTTACAACGGGTTTCGATAACACGTGAAGGGTGACTTGAACGAAGCATCTCTTGCCTTGCCGTGCCGTTTGCCCCAGAACAGAAAGAATGATGGACCACCACACCGGGGACTACGTTTCCCAACAGTGTGGGTTCTTTATCGTCCCGCACGAGTATTATGAGACGGGGCCTACCGTTGATCGTCCTTATCCGAGAAGACTTGAAGCTAAGGTCTAAACTATTTTCAGATGTCATTACAAAGGTAGCACTTTCTCCTCAGTTATTTTAAGACCCCGAGTCTGGTCCAGCCGAGGTCTGAACCCCAGACCTCTTCACGGTAGTCCGGTGCTTTACCAACGGAGCTAAACGATCGGTGATCTCTCGGCTCTGAGCCTCCCACATATTTAAAGTTCGGTTAGCGCGATCCCTTGCACCGAAATTCCCGGATGAAATATCCAAAAACCTATGTTGGTAAAAAATATTTCAGGGACTAACACTTTCATTCAGTATAGATTTCCAGCCCGCTCTCACCTCTTCGGTTCAACAGACTTAGGGCGGGGTGGTAATATAGGCCGCTCAGTTACCCTTTGTGAGCATGCGCTCTTGGCTCGTTGTTGGTAGTAGAGTTCCCTAGAGAACTGCGGCTTCACCAAACTCTTCTCTTCTGGCTTCGGTGCTTTGGGCCTCACTGGTAAAGGGTTTGAAGTCGCCTTTGATAAAGTATCCATGAAGTTGTAAACCACAGCCTTCTCTGAAAAGTTAAAATTCCAAGCAACAAATGACGTTTATTTTATTCTTTTAGAGGACAGTCATGTCATTTTGACCTGTTGACAAGGATCCTCTTTACACGGGTCAACTTTAAACGACGACGATATAAAAATTATATCTTATAGAGGTTGTACAATAAAGCTAGTGAAGTGAACAACCGTTTTACCGCCACAAGGTGGCGTTGGAAGTTGTACAACCGCCACTCGGTGGGTCGTATCTGCCACAACGCGTTATCCCTTCGTTAATTGTTTTTTTGGTGATTACTTTTCGGTTTGCGTTAGTATGGTATTCAACTCACCATATTCATTCGAAGACCTCAGCCAGTTATTCACACCAGGCAAAACGGGAGGTTTCTTCTTCGTCTGAAGGGTTAAAAAGCATTTCGAGCTGACTCAGGAAAACGTCTCGGGTCTCTGTTTCGCACCTCTACAAACTTACGTGACTCATGTCTGCTTTCATATGATATACTTTTTCCAGTGGAAGATCCATATTGTACAGAGTTTCCACTGAGTCCTAATCAACCGGTTACCACCTTAAAACGCTCGCCATCAGCGCTCTTTCTAGCCTGTTCCAGGCGTTCAGTTGGTAAAAGTTCTACAGACGTTCCCTCCCTCGCCCGTCCCAACCCCCTCCATTTTTCGACGCTTTATTTCCGCCTCGCTCTGCCTGTACTATCGCGTCCCGTTTACCAACTGAAGACCTGGAACAGGCTACGCTCTTTCTTTTTTCCTCCCTAAAGAGCTCACAATAGGTTGTTAAATATTTCTGAGAAGCAGCGAGTTGTCTCATTTCCGGGGATCAAAATAGATCATTCGTCATTCCACACCAACAGTGGCTTACACAGCACACCCCTCTGTAACAGACCCAGTGGCATCTACATTCTCACCGGGTTTTCGGAAAAAACGTCACCGGGTCGGCAAATTTTGTGTCAGGTCGCTGCTTTGACTTTTTCAAACATACACAAATTATATATGCTGGGTATGTAAAAGTTGCACCGGGTAAGCCACAAACTGGCGGGGTAAAATTTAAAATTTCACCAGGTACCAAGGAGACTAAATTTTCACTGGTTGAAGGGAAAAAATCCACTGGGTCGGGTTTCACACTGGGTCTGTTACAGATGGGTGTCACAGCACTGCAGAAACAGCCTACACTACACAGAAATTTTCCGCTGGTTCGATACATTAAAGGAGCTATGTCACGGTTAAATGGGTTTGAAAAGTTTAGCTAAACTTTTCAATTTTGTTGTTTGTAATCCGTGTCAATCTTCTCCATCCTTAACCATCATTGCTCCTTTCTGGTTTATTATTATCTCTTTGGTGTTTTTCCACCTTTGTAAAGCATTATTTTCAGGTTTCCTTCAATTTAAAGGTAAATTTGTCGATGATCAAAATACCTCAAAATATCGTGACAGAGCTCCTTTAAGCTGGGAATATAAGCGGATTTAAGATAGGTTTTTTTTTTCTTGAACGTCCACAATCACCTCCTTTCTTTGCAACCGGTTGTGTAGTTGAACCTTTTGTCCGGCCAAACCGTAGAGGCGATCTGCGGAAAGTCAATTAATATAGCGAGGGATAAATAAAATAACAACAGGGCACACGTACTATATCCGCACTGCGTTGTCGGTTCAGAGGTGCGACCTGTGCGAAAATGTCGTTCTCAGTCTAGAAGTGGGGTCAGTGCAAAGTAGCAAACGACAAGACTGCAATAAAGTCACGCTGCAGCAAACCGCGATTCAGGGCAATGCAGCCCCACGTTACAGACGCTACAGCATTGAGATACCCGTCACATCGCCAAAGATTTTCACGTTGACCTTATGCCTCTTGCAGAAGAGGCAGTCCTAAATATAAACAGATGCGCGCAACGGATACTGTGCGTATGGAGGCTCCCTAGCCACGGGCTCCTGAATAGAGTCATTTCACCCCCTCTATGCCCAGGATGGCGGTTTGGCTCGTACGGGATTGCTGTGCGTGGTTCATTTAATTCGTCCTCCCCCACCAAAGCAGAATGGGCAGCCCGATGCAATCCAGCAAGTAACGAACAAGGTAGCAAAAAGAAGGTCGTTAAGAACGTTTTTCTAAGGGAAACGTTGGAACCTTGTAAGAGTATTTGCTAAAAAAACTAAGACCGCCGCATGATCTACCTCTAGCTCGTTTTGTGCTCGTTGCCTCTTCGTGCCAAGCCTCCTCCACAAGTTCCATCGTCGGTTGAATGAACTTTTGTAACAGCCTCTTTTCTGAATCGGTGGCTGTTAAAAAGAATCGTTTTTTCATTAGCGCTAGTGTTAGTTTCTCAATGTTAGCTTTTTACAACAAATAATCTCCGTTGCTTGAACGCCGTAATTTTCAGTACAAAGTAGTCGGGTCCTCTTTTCTCTTTTCTTCCTTAAGCTACTTTTTCTTGGTTGTTCGGTTTAAACTTAAGTTTACATCTGCATTCCAATTATGTTATCAACAATAAGCTTCTTAATTCTATTTTCTCTTAATTTTTATTTGAAAATTCCTTTGTCGCATAGAAAATAAAAATTGTTGTCCACACGAAGAGGTCAAAGTTTTCAAAATACAGTTCAATCAGCAAGATTTATTTTGGGGATATGAAATTAAAGTGAGAAAAGCTACTATAGGACCGAACACTGAATTTTATTGTCACTCTTGTTTGCAAACTTTTGTTAACTCAGAGTTGGTTGCGGCACTTGCCCACTGAAGTCCTCCGGCATGTGGTTTAATAACTTCAACATCAGGGGTTAATTTACACTTGTATTTTACAAGAGTAGCCGTTGTTTCCCTCGCCGGAAGCAATACCTGCACTTGTAAAATACAGTTGTAAACGTTTATTAAATCAACCCCAGTTTCACACCAACCTGGTTCGGCGGACGGACTTCGATTAATGATTTTGTTAATAGTGAATTCTAGCTAATATGGTAATCAGTTCTAAAATGTTTACGCCGACGGAAAGTCAAATGAGACATTATATATGGTATAAATGTCTTTTCAAAGTTTCTGGTTCGTTTGCAATCGTGACAGGAGGTCGCTTGGGTTAATATGACAACTAACAATGAAAGGTTTTTTCTTTGTACTTCCATGCTTTTTAATAATCACCTCAGTGTAGGTCGGGACTTACCGGCTGTATTTGGGTCCACGTTTAATCGAAAACTCCGTCCGTCGTCCGCGCGTACGGTAGACAAAGCTCTTTCGAATTCTTCTTTAAAATCCAAATAATCGCCCGTTTGTAACGCTCGCATTGTCTTCCTGTCGGGTTTCTGGAAACGAAACAAGACATGTATGTAAAGTGGTTTGTTTTCGCAGCTATCTTGACTACATCTTAAACAAGTGAATAACCAAGCAGGTGGCAAATTAGGGAAATTAAAATGTAGTGTTTCGTGTTGGAGCCGCAGGGCAAAAACCAAAGCGATCTGACATTGACCAATCCCAAAACATTCGTACGTCTGATTCGTACCGTGCGTAAAGTGAAGAGCGCCATTGTAAATATTCGTCTGTGTGTTTTAATATTGAACACCAAAAAATTCCTTCAAACCTTTGGAACCGGTGGATGATGTCGGCTGCCATGGAATCCACGAGCTTTCTGAAGATGAATTTGAAAGCCGGGTCGCTTGCTTGAGAAGTCAGTGGTGTAAATTGACTTTCCCAAGGTATGCTTTTCTGGAACGAGATTTGGAGGTAGTTGAACCCACTGCGGCATTTTTGCGGCAAACCGAAATGAGCCTTGAACTCGGGGGGAAGACTGATCGCTCAAGGAAGAAAATTGTGACTGCAATTATTTCATATAGCCAGTCCTGTAACTAATCACCATCGCTGGACGTAAACTAAAGCAGTCGCCATGGGGAAATTGGCAAATCGTCACTGATTGGTTGTCCAAAGAATGCTTGGTACTTATTAACTAATTAGCTCTTTGACATTTACAATTATGCTGTCGGCCTGTCGCTTTTGTCGCTTCCAGTGGCAAGACGTATGGCGGACCGTTTACGTTGTGAGGAATGATATCATTGAGCCCACTTAAATGAAAGTAAATAGAAATGAACCTCGATACGATATATAACGATCTTAGTTTCGCGGTACCTCTGCACTCCGTTAAACCGTGTTTCCACTGTAAATCAATCATTATATTATCAAACCAGTTAACTGTTCATAACAAAGAATTCCAGATTCAATACTCCACGGCAGAGTTGTCGAAGTATAAATTTCCGACTGATTCTGGTTTACATTGCGTCCATTGGTACTTCAGCTGTCTAGTTGTTCCCCCTAGCAGCTAAAAGCTTCTTTTTTTTGTACGTAGGGTAAGGAGGATAAATTTATACCGGGGACATCTGCATTTTTATTATTTATTATTTTAGTGCGGTGAAGAGTAAGCCGACTTAACACGCAATTGACGTTTTCTAAGTCTGTGGCCTGTACATTAATCGATTTGAATCAGTTGTAAAAGTTCCAGACGTGAACCCTCTCCTCTCACCCTGTCTGCGTGAACCGTTTCTCCTCACACCATGTCCTCCCCCAGCCTCCAGCATCCCCCACTCTAACCCCCATTCCATACAATGATTTATCTCATGCCATAGAGAATACAGCCAATCAGAAAGCTAGAAACCCGTTGCATATTCTGCGGTATGCAACAAGTAGTATTCCACGAAAAAATCCCGGCGTTCCTCGCGGCCTACAAAGGCTTTTACACATTTAATGAGCAGTACCCATTTATATTTTTTTATTTTTTTTAATCAAAATTATGTACTTTCAAGAAACGTTGCCATTCTGTTGAATATTCTTTAACTTAATTTATTTGCTGTTAAAGCATTGAAGAGTGACGTTTTGTGCTAATTCAATGAGGGCCATGGGATAAATTAGTTATGCAAAGCTTTACTCGTGACGTTGTATGAATCCACAGATAAGGGCCAGTTTTCACTCCCAATAGTGACGTTTTTTACGATAACTGCAGGAATTCACGCGCGCTCATTGGCTGATCAGTTTATGGTCAATATGCGGACAGACACATGAATTTATAGTGGTCTCGCGTTTCGTCTTAATTTCGTCTCTCCTACCTTTTTGTTATCGTAAAAAACAAATTGACGTCAGTTTTTAATGCGCCTGTCCTGTTATTGACAATGAATTTCGTCATCACATTGTCAAAGAAGTTTGCGGATCCACTCGGCTATCGCCTCGTGGATCCACAGCTACTTTGACAATGTGACGACGAAATTTATGATCAATAACAGGACAGACGCATAAAAAACTGACGTCAATTTGTTAAATAGATTTCACTTTGGCTAAGCTAGGCCAGACGTTTACTCTTCACTGGGGAACCTCTCGGGGATTGAAGGCTTAAATAAGCTGTGGGCTCGGCTTTCCAGCTTCTACCAGCTATGCCTGTTTGTAAAAAAAGTAATAAAAAAATTAAAAAAAATAAAATAAAAAACAGGTATACGATCAACGTGACAATAGCGAGACGAACAACAACATTGCACCATATTTAGCCAACCTGTTTCCTGGGCGTAGGTGGGTGAGTCCCGATAATGTTTCCGTCGTTGCCAACATAAGGTTCCGGGAAATAGCTGGCTACCCCGGGCGGTAATTGAATCTTCCGGGAGCGTACCGCTCTATGAAACATCAAATCAGATTCATTTGTTGGTGCCGTCCAGGCTTGATCACTTTTTTTCTTTTAGATTTTTGGAGTGTGCGTACGGTAAGGGAGAAAAATGGAGACAGAACGATTGAAGCCTGCTCGCTAGTTACAATGAGGTCGAAAATAAATTTAAAAACTGTCGCAGTCAAGATTTACTGCACCTGAACATTGCGTCGGGAAATTTGATCGGAAGACAGTGTCTTTTGTTCTCCAAGTTCAAAGTTTAGCGTAGGGGCTTCCCGATCGTTAAGTGCATCACGCAAGCGCAGTTCCCAACGAGAGCGCCACTTAACAAATAGATTCCATGTTGCCGTGCGTCTGTTCAGTTGTCTGCAGCTTGGTTAAAAGACGCAAAGGAAACCTTCTTTTTCACTGTTAAAGGTTTCTCTTCAGGAAAATCATGGAGCAACGAGAGAGAGATGTTTTGCGGACCAACCGGATGTACATTATGGAAAAGATAGATGAACTGCGGTTACGGACGATGTTGAATGTACTTTACTCTCAACGTGTTTTGGACGAAGATGACAAAGAAGTGATTTTAAACGAAACTACAACTAGTAACAAAGTCGCTCAACTCTTGGATTTACTCCGGTTCAAGGAAGCATGGGCATTTGATGCCTTCGTGCAGGCTCTACGTTATTCCGGCTGTGCGCTGGTCGCGAGGCATATTCAATCACAGATGCAATCGCAATCAGCAGGTACGAAAAATACTTTGATTCCATTTCCTATATTACCATTTCCGGGATACCTTGTGGCGCAGAATTTTCATTAATCATGTTAGGGTAGCTATTTCATGATTAGAATATTCACACCTTGGTTCGTTTCATGGGCTTAGTGCAAGCAGTCTCCAAAAACATCACCAATACTTTTAACTGGGAGTCTCCTCACACAGGATTTAACATCCCTTTACAAATAACGCAGAAGTTAGCCCCTAGCGCCTTTGGTTTGAATGGTGTGGGTGTGTGTGTGCGTGTGTGTTGTTGTTATGTGAATTGAGTTTGGGTCCAGGCACAAATATCACGCAATCGGTAAAATTCCGGAAATTCCATTTTTTTTTGTACACATAGGCATACTTGAAGTTGTTTACGTAGTAATATTGCGTCCATAACTGCGAGGATCATAGCTTCTTTTGATGGTGAAGTCTGGATGACCTCAGTACATTATGAATATATGCTCGGTACATATGCTCGAGCAATTTTCTAAATGTGTCAGCTGATTCTCTATCCGTGTCTGTAAAACTGCTCAGTTCTCAGTAATGTCGGAGTTAATGAATAAGTCTACAAACGTGTCTTCCAGTACACGACGGAAGTAAATAAACTACCTACATTCCTTCATTCAAACCAAGTCTTCATTTAATAGCCGCCACCGTTACCAGTTTCAGATAATTGTGCAGATTTTTCAAAATACATCACAATCATCTTCCTCTGTTAATAACATGAAATGTTTCAGAACTAGAACCGTGCACGAGGCAGTCATAGACATGTTCGATATATATAACTTTGAAATGTGGTCAATAGCACCAAGGATCGAACGTTACAATCAACGGAACTGTAACTGTAACACAACGTAAAGCAAAAGAATATAACACACAATAGACTTTAAGTCATCATATTTTGTCATTTCTTCTGGCCTATGGTTATTTCTTTCCTGCGGAAATTCAACTGCATGTAGCTGACGTGTTGACCTTCTGTTGTTTTCAAAGCATTGCAATATGGCGTCTGTTGATTTTCAGGATATTTTTTCATCCCTGTTGTCTTCAGAAATTCTCAATGAAATACATGCTTGTATGGGAATTCATCTTTGCCTCTTCATTTCAGTAAATTTCAGTGGCATCCGAGTCCATTTGAGTTCATGTGCGTATTTGAGTTCTCTTTGCATTTCTCTCGGAGTTTGCAGACCACTGACATCTTAATCTTGAGATGGGTCTAAGGCAAAGGTCATGCACATTTGTATGCATTTTGACTGTCCAAAGACAAATTAAAGCGAATCACCATATAAAACAACATCCTCAGTAACCCAAAGCAGTTCAAGCTATGGTGCAATAGTGAATGAGCTAGAATGACCTCAGTTGCACTCTTGTCCCTCCTGATGATGTAATGCTTTGCCTTAGCCAACTAAATCACCGCCACATGGTTTTTATTGTGCATTTTGCTGCACAGGAAAATCCAACGGTATTTTATGATTCGGCATACCTTACATGTATCCCGAATAAAAAGTTTGCTCGTATCAATCATCCAACAGAAAATTAGGCAAGTAAAGACAGTATGACATCCATAAATTGGAATTCTAAATCTTGTCATGGTGCTTCCAATTTCACGGGAATCTGCATAATTTTGATTACAAGGATTTGAAGTAAAAATATGTTTACGGTCATTGTAGCTTGAATCTCTTCTTCACACTTGAAGAAAATATTGTCAGTACAAATGCCCTTCAAAAGATCTTTTCGCTGTCAAAATACTTCTCCAATAGCGGAGTTACAGGGGTTCAAAGTGGACCAAAATCCAGTTCACACTACATTTGGACCATATTTGGGGTGTATTACAGATTACCTTTCATTCTAACTGAACATCACGGAGAAACATATATAACAATTCAAGACGGCGAGAAATTGAAAGCATACAGAGTCATTCCTGAAGGAAAACCTCACTTGGTAGAAAAACCAAAGCTCTTAACTGGCGGTTAATGACTATGCTGACTGCACCAAAGACTAGACTTTGTACTATTCAAGCATTGAAACCTAATGCCAAAAAGATGTTTGATAAAAGCATTCAAAAGGTTCAGTTCAGTTATTAAACCAACCAGCATGCAAGCAATAGCGGGTGATCAATAATGAAGTCAGTGTTTAATAAATCAGTTGAGAATGTTGTCCACACCCCTAGCTTAGGAAAGGTTGCAATGTTTTTGTCACTTTAATCCTGTCATCCTTTTTTCTGTTTTTCTTTTCCCTAGTAAATCTTTCTCTGACTTTTAATTTATTGTTGAAAATGCAGGTGAATCTGTGGATGAACATCATGAAATGAAAGTAGTGTCTCCTGGTCTCCCTAATCGGATGCCCAAATTGATTGGAAGGGGGGAAGATTGCAAGATAATCGTCCAAAAGCTGACTTCTGGTGAACTTAACACAGACAGCAGTTGCATTGTAACAATCATAGGTCCACCGGGCTCTGGTAAAACAACACTGGCTATACATATTGGACACATGATGAAAGAACAAGGAAAAGATGTAGTGTACATTTCCCTTAGAACTGTATCATCCATAACCACAGCAGCAACAAATATGCTTCAGATAATTGGCATTCCTGTTGGGAATGATCCTGTCTCACAATTGCAAGGATATCTGGTATCACTGCAGAGCCAGACGGTCCTAATTCTTGACAATGCTGAAGACCTGCAAAATGGGGATGATGTCTCCTTTAACCGTTTTCTGGAGGGAATCAGTAAAGAAGCAACAAACCTTGTCACACTCGTAACAAGCAGAAACCTGTTGTCAAAGCTGGATTACCATGTGCCTCCAGATAATGTTCCATTGAGTCCATTAACCCAGGAACAGTCTTTTCTCTTTTTCAAGAATGAGGAGGGCATTTCAGATGCCTTGGCACGACGTTTTTCACAGCACAAGATCTGTGGTGGCATTCCCTTGCTGCTCAAAATAATAGCATCCCTTTTACAACAGTCAGGGACAGTTGATCCAGATGAGCTTTACACAAATCTGCAGGATTGTAAGGATGAGTTCCTTGCAGGACCACATCCCAGTATGCAACACCTATTTAACCACCTTGAAGTTTTTTACAACCATTTGCCACCAGAAGTCAAGAAAGCCTTGGCATATTTGGCTGTTTTTCCAACAGTGTTCACCAAACAGAAAGCAAAAGAAGTCTTGTTTAAAGAAATGGGAACCACCAATTTTGACACCATACTGAGCTTACTGGAATCACTTTCACTTGTCCAGCGAGATGAGGTGGACAACTGTGCACAATACAGCTTACATCCACTGGTGCAAGCTTTTTGCATTGCATCAAGATGGGGAGTGTGTGGTGATTACAACATGGCAATAAGACTGTTTTCTCAGCATTATCTTGATCTTCTAAAACAACTAAGTGATGATTTCATCTCCACAGATTGCAAGCCCACCATAGAAAAGTACCAGATTAACAAAATGAACATTTGCCATGCTCTATCTGTAACAACAGAAGATGACTTTTTGCATTTGAAGCATTTTGGGCTCCACATATCAACAGAGACAGTGAATTTCCTTGCAAAAGTCATGAGCATGGATGAATTCATGTCTGTATATGGCAAATTTCTATCCGTTGCCAAAAATCTGACCGATAAAACACTGTACAGCGAGTGCCTAGTGTCAATTGGATTCAAACAACTTTGTTTCTATGGTTACAAGTCTGCATACCTGACAGAAACAATAACAAACCTTCAAGAGGCGCATGATCTGCAGACATCTCTGGGAATTCACAACGATGAGTGCTGTGGTCATTGCAAGTGCAAACTGGGTCTTTGCACTTTTGCAGCTGGAGATAAGCAGAAAGGCATCTCCCTCATTGCACAAGGGATTGGTGTGCGAAAGAGATTAGCATGCACTGAAAGAGCAGGCAAAATAGAACGCATGCTTGTTGCAGGTGCATTTTCTGACCTTGCAAGTAAGTACAGCTAGTGAGGGCTCTATGTTTTCGCTGCTTTTTTTTGCTTTTTTTAGCTTGAATATATTGAGTGCAGATGGGAAAGGATGACAAAACATAGGCCCCACTTCACAACACTTGTTCATAAACTCTGTTAGACTTCAACAACTTGCATGCAAAGAGTAAGGAACAGTCCCCAGCCTATCTCTTCCAAGTATGCATACAGTATGCGGCTGCAGTTAATGGCCACCTCTGTTGTGGTAACCTTGCCATACTCTATACTACAAAACTAATACACTACTTTCTTTTATGCTATCTACCAATGTTGTAGCTTTGTGAGTATGAGGTTTTGGGACAAATGAGATATCCAAGATGGTTGTTTCTTGTTGATAATTTCTGTCATGTGATTCTATTTAATGTCCACCCATTGCTCCATTTTGTGTTCCTTGAGCAGCGATTTCAACAGAAACAGGGTTGTCAAAAAGATTTTAAGTAGTCTGAGGGTGAATTAAGGAAAGTAGCCAGTTTTGGGGAGGCATAGGCCCACATATTCAAGTTCTTCTCTTTTTACCAGTGAATTGTAGCCGTCAAAACTATGAAAGTAACCAGCCATATCACCAGTCGCCAGCGCTTTTTGACGATGCTGCAGAAATTGCCCAGATTAAATTTTGTTGATGGGACAATGAAACCACATTAATTTTTTTCTACAGTGATTTCCTTTAGAGCAATTTCATCCTTTTCCTTCTCTCTCCCTTAATCTGACCATTGATTTCTTTATATTTAGCCCATGTGCAATTCATGACAATGTGCATGTTGAAATTTGGGCATAAAATCTGATGCTTTTGAACTGACAATTTGGGGTTCAATAATTCTTGCAGTGGCCATGTATGACAGTGACAAATACAGAGCAGCCATCAACATTTGGGAAAACCACTGTCTGGTCCGGTACCGCAAGTTGCTAGGCACACACCCCTTTACTGCCTCAGTTCTGGATTACCTGGGCAATGCCTATCAGAAGCTTAATCTTCCTGAGGAAGCTGTGGAATGCAAGAAAGAGAGTCTGGCAATGAGATGCTCCCTTTTAGGTGATTGCAAGTCTTAAGAATTTTGTCCCTATTTCATGAACCTTGAATTGATTACATTTAACACATTTGGCTACACCTTGCTAAAACAGGAGTTGTTCAGAAGTATATGAAAAGTGAATTCTGTAGGATGACATCAAGTGAATTTACTGCATGAAAAAGGAAGAATCAAAATAGGCTTAAACTTACTAAAAAAAGGCACCACCCCACTCTTTCAATGCGGGATCCATCTCCTGGTCATAGCCATCTGCAGTCCAAAACACCTGTGAATACAATTAAAATGTTTGGAATGATATGTGAAATGAATCATATCAAATATATCATTGGATATATGAAATATATCATTGGATATATGAAATATATCATTGGAATGATATATGAAATGAAACAAATTAAAATGTTGTTCCCTTGGTCTGCAAAGAAAGTAGGTAACGATTTTTTGTTCAGCCCTTTAAACAAGGCAAACACCCTGTGAGCAGGGGAGGTAACAGAAGACTTTGCTCACTGGGTACAAAGCAATGAAACGTCGAATCGCTGGGCCTTCTTCAGCCAACTTGTTCTGCAGAGTTTGCAGAGGACATGCGCTCTGCCTGCCTCCTCCACAGGCCCTCCGCAGTTAAGCTCGAGGTACCATTGTAACGTCCTGGTACGAGGAAGTGACCCTGTGGTTCTTCCAACGTAGATTTGGTGACTAGCGGTCGGGGCTTTGTGTGCATTGTCATCATTAAGGGCGCAGAGAACTACCTTACCCCTATGTTATCTAATGCTGATCTTCCAATCATCGGGTAACAGAAGTTTCCTCAGCTATTTTTGCGGCGTAAATGAGTTTCGGGATGGTTGAAATATATAGTAACACTCCCCTCCCATCCCCCCAACAAGGTGACAAAAGGCTTCTTACTTCTATAAGGTGACATATCCTCTGTTTCTCAGGAGAAGACCATCTGGACACAGCCAGAGCTTATTATGGTTTAGGTTGTGCTCTCGGAGTCCTCGGTTCTACTGAAGAAGCCCGGAGAAACTTAAACAAAGCGCTCAGAGTCCAAGAACGTTTCCACGCGTCCGAGCAAGATACCAGAAAAACCAAACGGGAACTGGATCGTCTGCAAGGAGATCGAATTCCACATCATGTACAAATAGAAGAATTATAGATGCCATCAATTTTAACCATATATTGAGTGTATTTTTTTACGCTCGCATATTTTTGTGAAATTGAAATGGCCTCACTTTGCTTGCTCATGTTAAAGATTGCTAGGGACAGTATTTTTTTAAAACTGCTTGTTTTTCAAATCCAGTGTACAGTATTCCCTGAATTTTGCAGGCGAATTGTCAAACCCAGTGCATCACCTAAAGGGGTTAGAGATTTAACAGTTTGAATTCTAGCAATGAGCATTGCACATACATTTATACAGGGTCGTAACGAGGTATATGGGATCAGGGATCAAAGGCCCAAAAAAAGGGTGGGATCCGGGATCACAGCCCCGGGATCGGGATCAGCGGTGTTTTTCATTGGATCAAGGATCAGCCGTTCTGGATCAACAAAATTTTACGGGATCAGGGATCAAAATTCTCATCACTTTTGGAACCAGGGATAAAAAAATTGGGTAACATTACGGGATCAGCGATGAAAAAATATACCTCGTTACGACCCTCATTTATAGCTTTTTAGCCCTGGAATACTTTTAGTAAAAGTTCGAGTGTACTTCATTTATACTAAATGCAGAACTGACAACTATATTCTTGTTAGAGCAAAGACCTGTGTGGTAACTGATTTTTAGAAGAGAATAAGCACTTAATGACTGGCCCCAAGGGAATTAGTGAGTTTTGTTTCCCCGGCCGTTAGTGTAGGCATGCCGTCGTAGTGTCGGCAGTTGTGGAAAGTTGTATTTTAGATAAAATAATTCAAGTGCATGTTTGCTAAGCAAATTTTAAAATTAATTACTTAGTTTTCGAATTAAATAGTGTTGTACTATTACACTGTGTTGTTCTCTGAACAGTGACTAGAAAACAGAAGATTGAGCAGCAAGTATGTGGTTCAGTTTGGACAGATAGACTACATTTTTCAGAGCCCTTTTTATACCAATACCGAGAACCTTGGAGACAATGTTCTTGCAATTTGGAGGGGGAAAGGGTAGGCATGATTTCCAGCCGTTTTTTGCGGTCGCGCTCCTGTGCGCAGGATCATGAATAGCGCTGTTAATCGGGCTGGGGAAAGGGTGGATTTGGCGTAATTTCAAATGGTCTAATGGCAAGGAGTATTACGTTGATGCTGCTATTGCTAAGTTGACCGGAGAGGAAGTGCGACGTTTAAAAGAACGTAAAGTCATTAAAGTTATTAAAACAGGAGCTCGTCCAAACGGTGAATGTTGCCTAGTAAATGGCATCAGCAGTGCTGAGGACCTGTGCAAGAGTGGCAGAATAACAGGGTACACCACGAACGGCCGTGTTGCCGGAGGTGCATCGGTACCTGCACCAACATTTATGATACCTCCCTTGTTCGACCTACAACAGAGTGCGTTGTTTGATGTCGGAGTTTTTGATTTGTTTTGTCCAAATTGTGCCCAAGGGCAAACAAATCAGTCTCAAATGCAACGAGTTCCTGGAATAGAAGCCAGGTGCAGAGTTTGCAACGTAAAGAGCACGTACTTGTTAAGCGCGAATATCTGGCGCAAGAACTGCTTGTGCATTAATGCAGTAAAGTGGGAATTTGCAGGTGAAGGAGATTCAGGAGCAGTGGTGTTCGAAAAATGTTCTCATGAGGGTGGAAGTGCTTGCTTGCGTGGAGTTGGAATTATTTTTGGCATGCACCAAAATGCTTACCAGTGTTATGCCATAGCATCACCCTTAGAAGTCGTTCTTAATGCCCTTTCGTTAGAAATCGGGGAATGTTACTCTTGTACCCTGCGAATTGTATCAGATTTCAACAGCTTAGTGACTTCAAAAAACCCTAACCCTAACCCTAAAAATCATGGGGAAAAAATGTAGTTGTCTTGAAACTAGAGGTATTTACCTGCACTTCTTGTAGTATTTAGTTGAGACTGTTAATGTAGCTGTCTTCAGGTTAGAATCTTAAAGAGTTTCAATCCTTGAAGTTAGGATACTAACAAAAGTCGCAACGGGGTGCCATTAGTTAAGTGGGCGAATGAAAATGGTCCGAAGCCTGGAGAAAAGCAGCCGAGATGGGTTAGATGACTCTGTACTGTCTCTCTCTCTCTATTTTTACTATTACGGAGCTTAAGAAACGACGACGACGACGGCTGCGAGGACGTCATTTAAGAATACAAGTTCGCGTTATTTGTATCACTACACAACTATTTCATGTCGTTGCCTATTTAAAATTTTTAGTAACTGTCGAGGAATCAAACTGGTATGGTCCGCGGGTTAGAAGCATAGAGAGAGAACTGAAAATTCATCGCCACGTGCTAACGTCCTCCACAGAACCTGAAATTTGGTCATTTGACCGTCGTGATTTGGGAGATGCCGGCAAAAAAATGTACCAAAGTGTATAACGCACGTGCAGAGCGTGCGGAGCCGTTGTTTTTGCTCACTAGACGTATTGTTTTGTAGCGTCGTCGTTTCGTAAGCTCCCTATTGTCGTTGTGGTCTCGCCGGCCTGTTCACCGTTTGGAAAATCCTGGGAGGGACAGCTATGGGAACCGAAATGGCGGAAGGCGAGAGATAAACTTGAGTTAAATATTTTTCATTGATTCTTGGCAAACAGCCCGGCCCAATTTCAGCCCCGGCCGGCGTTTGTCGTTTACCGCAAACGAGATGCTTGATCTACCTATTGTTTTCAGGTTCATTTTCGATGATGTCCGTCGACGTTTCTGTTTTGTAGCCAAAATATTGTTGACGCTGAGGTTTTTTGTAGCATTTCTAAGGAAATTTCAGTTGATAATTTAGTATTATCTAAAGGCATTTTAAGTATTTAGTATTGCTTTCTGCTGATTTTATTTGATTTGCAGTGTCCCTAAGCAGTACTTAAGCGTTAAACCACTCTCAATTAACAACATTTGATTTGATTTGTTCTGATTTCAGTTGATTTTTAGTCTCCCCAATTAATGGAGCACTCGTGCTCGCTAAATAACCCTGAGACTGAAATAAAGTGATTGTTGTTGTTGTTGTTGTTGTTATTATTATTATTATTATTATTATTATTATTATTATTATGCAGTTGATAAACGTATGAATGCTAAAATAGAACCACACAGGGCGCGCAGCATAACCTATGCGATCTGAAGGAACTATAAAATAAAATAAAAATTAGCGATAAAATATTTTTCTTAAAAAATCTTACAGACAATCTAAAGCTCTCTAATACTAAAACTATATTGAGCTCCTATACTATTCCCTCAGGTAAAGTCAATTGGCGGTAGCTTTGAAAGTTCTCACTATGTTGAGAGAACTCGAGATGGTAGCCTTCTGCATCCTTCTTAATACGTCATAGCCCCTACTGCCAAAGAGCTTCCTCACTGTCAGGGCTACCTCCCTTGACCATCCCCCCAGCACGTCAATGATGATGTTACATTGTTCAACGTCATGACCAGGGTACTGTTTCTTTAGCTCAAAACGCAGTGGCCCATACTTGACCGTCTTCTCCTTGGACTTCTTTTCCCGGTGCTCCATCCACGGACAGGACATCTCCACAGCCCACACCTTCTTATTCTTGTGGTCCACAAATCGAGCGTCCACTCTGTTAGCGTTGACAATGGTGTGTTCCGCATAAACTGGAACATCCCAAAACGCTAATGCCTCAGATGACTCAGAGACTGGTTTGGGCACTGCACACGAGTACCAGGGAGGGACTGAATCAATTAGCTTCAGATCCCTCGTCATCTCGAATAAGAGGACTTTCAGTGCTGCGTTGTGTCTTTCTAGATATTTAGACTGGGCCAGAGCAGAGCACCCTGCTAGCACATGCACAAGAGTCTCAGGAGCTTTCCCACACAGTCTACACGTGATGTCACCCTGTGCTGCACATGTTTTGTGGACTGTGTACACCTTAGTGGGCGTAAGCTGCTCGTACAGTTCCATTACCCCAGCGATGGTATGGGTAGGAGCACAGGTCCAATCACGCAACCAAGCAAAGCATCCACTCTGATTTAACTCGATCGCTGTCCTGCCACCTAGCCTGCAAGAACCGTCCGTGCCACTTCTCCTCTTTGATCTTCTCTTTCAGCTTCTCCATATCTGCCTTCTTGAGGTGTTCTTTCACCTTTGGCCCTTTAATCTCCGTCTCAGGATCGCTCACATACCGACATGACGGTTGAGGGTACTCCAGAGACAGGCTCATACCCAGTTCCTCGGCAAACTTATGCGCTTCCTTCATCAGCGAGGTGTGTCCCTTCTCTACCGCCCTCTTTTCGAACTGTTGCACTGCCCTCATAGAAGGATCTATGTTCTGACAGAGCTTCATTGCCGCCTTGATCTTGGTCAACTTGTATTCGCGCTCAACCGAGCGCAAGCCACGCCCTCCTTTCTCTCTTGCCAAATACATTATCGCCGTCGAGCTTAAAGGATGCTTCCCACCGTTTTCACATATGATCTTTATAGCCTCTCTGTCGATAACTCGCAGTTCTGTAATTGGCCAGTGTTGAGTCCACATCAGATACGTTAGGACTGGCATTACGTACTGGTTGCTGGCTCTTACTCGGTTAATATCTAACAGAGGACTTGACCATATCACCGACAACCTTCTCAGACACACCTTAGCTGCGCACTCAAGGGCCAGCTTTTCATCTTGTGTCACTGTTTCTTGAACACAGCGCTAAAACACGTCTACACTATGATGATGATGATGATGATGATGATGAAGATGATGATGATGATGATGACCTCCTTAATCAGTTCGTGATTACCGGAGATATTTTTTGTTTTTTATAAAGATCATGTTGTAGTCAAATGTTCCCGACGTTGACCAAGATGTGCAAGCCGCAAGACCAAAATGTTGACCAAGATGAGCAAGATATGAGAAGTTACCGTTGTTGTTGTGGTTGTTGTTGTTTCCGTTTTCTTTATTTTTTTGTTATTACTTCATAACTTATTTACAAAATTTAGACTAAAGCTATTTTTTTAATAATATTATGAGTAGTTTGTGCTTCAGTAAGAAAAAAGAATTGTTTGTTTTAAAAAAAAATAAAAAATGTGCAGGCTGTAAAGTTTACTGAAAATTTTCACTTATATTAAACAATTAGATTATGAGCTCGAGATTTCTATCGCGTGACAGTTGACGAGGGCGCAGCCCGAGTCAACTATCACGCATAGAAATCGAGAGCGAATAATCTAATTTTTTTAGTATAAATCTACTAGTCTTTCAAAACTAAACAAGTAAATTATCTATATCCTCATCGCAGACACTTCGAAACACTTCGAAAACGCGACGAAGTGGCCGCCATTTTGTTGAAAACCGCTACTCGCTATCACAGAATAGATAGCGAGTAGCGTAGCCAATCAGAGAACGGCATTCGTGATAGAACGCTAGTAGATTTATACTAAACATATTTATAGTACAGACAGCTGAATTACAAAAGATGTTTAAACAGTTGATGAAAAAAAAAGACCAGGAGAAATTCTACACGATGTTCTATTCCACTGTACCATTGAATTCAACAAAATACTTCAATGGACTGTCTAGGAATGCTGCCACACTGTTATCAACTAAAGTAGCCGATATTATGCTAGTGTATAGTAAAGAGAAATCTGTTGTTCCTGTCAAGGACTTTGAGATTAAGCTAAGTGATAAAGAAATGGCAGGTTTGCAGTATGTTGGAGGATACGTGTTTCACAAATTATACAACAAACACAGACAATCAAACCTCTGTGAATCAACAGCAAGTCAGCAGTCTATTGCAGTTTTAAAAGCTGGCAAAGAGCAGGAGCATATAATGACAGAAAATCATAAGCCTTTCATCACTTAACCGTGGAGGACTTTGGGGAATCACAAAACCTGCACAAACAATATTTATTAGGACTGAAAAGTACTTCAGATTTTTAGCTTCCAACTATCCTGTAACAGGGATTGACATTAATGAGATAAGGTCAAAATCAACTAATGATAGTGAAGTTCTAACAGCTTTCAACTGTATAAAGGCAAACTCTCAGAACTTAAAGTAGACGGTAGGGTGGCCAAGGATGTGCTACAGAACATTATTTACTTGTACATCAGAGTTCGGTCATTTGCTCGAGATATTGGTCAGAAGTATAAATTACAGATGAAACTAGTCAAGGAGAAGCCATTAAGAAAACAAATAAGCCGTGGAAGCAAAGATTCTAAGATTCGACAGCCTTAGAAAAATTTTTACTCAGGAAAATTTTTACTTGCTGTCAGAAATAATTTAAGTAGTGATATTAATGGTTATCATTTTATTATATTGCAACATAACATTGTCTTCCCTCCAGATATACATGTAGAAGGCAAAGGCCCTCCACTAACTATGGTTCCGCCGTCCTTCTGCACTCCGTAAATAGAGGTTCCACTATAGATAAATCACTATAGTTATCAAACCAGAAGATAGCTGCTCATAGCAAAGAATGGCTGATTTAACACCCTACGGCAGATTTGTCGTAGCTTAAGGTAACAGAGAGCGTTCAATTTCTGACTGATTCTGGTTTACATTGTGTCCATTGGCACTTCAGCTGTCTGGTTGCATCACCCAGCAGCTAAAAGCTTCTTTTTTGTACGTGGGGTAAGGAGGAAGAATCTCTGCGACATCTGTATTTATTTATTTATTTATTTATTTATTTGCGATGTTTATACAGGCAATCCAATTCAGCGACGCTGGTTTAAACGGAGGCCTGAAATTTTGTGAAGAGTAGGCTGGCGTTACAAACAACTGACGTTTTCTCAGTCTGTGGCTTGTACATCGATCGATTTGAATCAGATTCGAAAGTTCCAGGCATGAACCGTCTCTTCTCACACCGTTTGTGTCCTTCCCCTGCCTCCACCCCCCCCCCCCCCCCCCCCCCCCCCCCCCCCCCCCCCCCCACAAACTCTATCCCCCTGGCTAACGCCAGACGATTTGACTCGTTTATTGGGGGACGTCTCGGAGATTCCTGTAAAGGCTTGAATGGGTGGTGGGCTCGGCTTTCCAGTTTCTGCCGGCTATGCCTGTTTGTTAAAAACATAGTTAAAAAGAAACGGTGCAAGATCAACGTAACAATAAGAATAACAACACTGCACCATATTTAGGCAACTTGTTTCCTGGGCGTAGGTGGGCGAGTCCGGATAATGTTTCCGGTCGTTGCCAACATAAGTTTCCGGGAAATCGCTTTTATCAAATGTCAAATTTTTGGAGTACGCAGTTCCTTGGAGCGTCACGCAAGGGAGAAAAAAGGAGAGAGTACGATAGAAGCCTGCTCGCTCGTTACATTTAGGTCGAAAATGAATTAAAACTGTTGCAGTCAAGATTAGACTGCACGTGCACATTGAGTCGGGAAATTTGATCGGGATACAAAGTGTCTTCTGGACTCCAAGTCCAAAGTTTAGCGTTTCGGGATTCCCCTGAATTGTTAATTGCATCACGCAAACGCAGTTCCGCTGAACTTTTCCGGGAAACAAATAAACAAAAGAAAATGCGTTAAGTGAGTTAATTTACCTTCAGGGTGGTTATAAGACGCAAGGAAGCTTTCTTGTTGTCTTTCTTGTCAGTAAAATCATGGAGCAACGAGAGAGAGATGTTTTGCGGACCAACCGGATCGATATTATGAATAGCATAGATGAAACGAGGTTACGAAGGATATTGGAAGTACTTTACTCTCGATTCGTTTTAGACCCCGATGACAAAGAATTGATTTTAATTCAAACTCCCGCTAGTTCCAAAGTCTGTAAACTCTTGGATGTACTCCCGCTAAAGGAAGCTACAGCATTTGATGCCTTCATGCAGGCTCTTGTCGATTGCGACTGTGGGCCGGTCGCGAGGCGTATTCAATCACAGATTCAATCGGAACCAGCAGGTACGAAAAATACTTTGATTACATTTCATATATTTACAAACCTTGGATGTAAGAGGATATTTCGCTCGCAGCGCAGCTTCTTTACGAGTCATGAGAGATGAGCGCTCGCCTTCTTCGTGGCCTTTGCATGCCTGTATTGGATTCGCCATAGGTGTATATTGGTTGTGGGGCAAAATACGGCGAAAATTACAGTGAATGTATGGGATTTTAGCCGACTTTGAACCGCTGGAACGCCACGACAAAGAGGCGGATTTCCAACATTTACTCATAATTTTACTCATATCAATCATCCAATTGAAAATTAGGCCAGTAAACGGGGTATGAGGCCCGTAAATTGGAATTATAAATGTTCTCATGTTGCTTCTAATTACGCGGGATCGGAATTATTTGGATTGGAACGATTTGCATGAAATCTTAAAAATACGTTTACGGCCATTGTAGCGTGAATCTCTTCTTCTTCGTACTTCATGAAAATATATACCTTTCAAAACACGTTTTCGAAGTCAAAATACTTCCCCCGTAGCGAAGCTACAGGGGTCCGAAGTGGGCCAAAATCTAGTAAACTAGTAATACCTGCCGGTAAAGTGTCAACGAGTAAAATCCGTCACAGCTGTGTGAGAGAGTTATTGGAAAAATAACCAGACTACAGACCATTTTTTTAACTGAATCATTGTTTAAAAATACATAGCAAAAACTTACATGTTTTTTTTTATTGGTAAAATGTCTATAAGAATTAAACCTGTAGGGTAGATTAGAGGTGTAATGTGTCTTTTGCACTACTCAAGACAAAACCGAAACGAACATCGTCATTTGAAATGAGCATGAATTTCAATCTTACATGTTTGGGTCTTAACATGTTGTTAGAACGCAAATCTCACATGCTCTTCTTTGTTTTACAATGTCTTTACGAACAAAACTTGTAACGTAGATTAGAAATGGAAATCTCATGTTTTTTGTTAAAATTTCTTTAACAACAAATCTTGTAAATGCATATCCTGTATGCTATTTTGTTTTACAAATATTTTAAGAACTAAACTTAAACAGAAATTACAGATGCAAATCTCATATATTATTGTTTGGTATTTAAAATATCTTTAAGAACTGAACGTGTGAAAGAGATTAGAAATGCCAATCTCAAATGATATACTTTGTTTATTTGGAATGTTAAAATGTTCCATATTCGTGTTTTACTAGCATTTACAAAGTAGCTTTCAACATAATTTGTATAGTTTCATGCCAAGAAGGCTACTTAATTAATCGTTCCATAGTCCATAGTGTCATTCCACTAGTCCATTTGAAACAGAGGTCACCTCAGTTATGGTGTTTTTGTTGACATTATAAGTAAAGTGTATATCCTTGAGGTCCATTAGCAGGTCTTCAATAGATTCTGAGTCACTCATAAGGGAAACATCCGGAGACACAGCCAGAAGGCTTACAATTGCATCTGTGAAAGCTGTTAGCCATACTTCTTTACCACCTATTTCTACTTTAACTTGCACCGATGCATCTCTCTTACAGTCGCTCTGACGCTGCCTTACTCCACAGTTCCTGCATTTAATGTATTTCTGACGGGAACTCTCTGTTATCTTTTTTTTACAAGCCTGGCAAGCAACAAATACGCTTAGATTATTAAGAAACTTGAACATCTCGACTTTGACTTCTTTTTCTGGGTTTTCCAGTAGTGTAGGTCCTTGGACAGACTGACGTTGTGTAGTAGCTTCCTTGAAGGAAGTCGTTGGTGTTGTTGCCAAATGGGTGCTCCCTTTGAAGTGCTTGACGTTGAGGTTTTGGAACTCGTACGTTGTCCCATTTCTCACCTTGCTGATGAGTTCATCCCAAATGTGAATTTCAGCTGTACCTGTTTCGTCTTCCAACACACAATCCTCTTTGACGAGTATCATCTTTTGAGTGGATTTCACTTCAACTGGCTTGGGCTGTTCATTGCCTAATGAAATGGTTGCTGTGACATTGACTTTCTGATTTATCTTAAGGGTTGGTACCTGTTCCAAGGTGATTGTAACAGCTGGTTGCACTGAAGAGGAGGATGGTTCAGATGCAGCAATGTCTGGAGAGAAATCAAAGTCAATGTCGAATGCTGGTGCAGACCTTACACTTGACTGTTGGTTGAAGATAATGTCCTTGTTGGAATCATTCTTCTTAGTGTTTGACAGCAGCACAGGGGTTTTTGATTTGCTATGTTCACTGAAGGTTGAGTGGCTTGGGATATTAAATCCCACTACTCGCTGTACTTTGGAGGGACTTGTTTGCAGATGGAACTCAAACCAATCCGATTTCTTTGAGCGTTTTACAGGGCTTAAATTATGTATAAAGCCACGGAGTGATTCTGAGAAAAAAATCAAAAGATACATGTTAAATAGGTAATGAATCATTGTAGACTTTGTGTTTATCAACTATTCAACAGTTTGTTTCTCTGTGGCATGGAAAAATCATAACTTTCGTTGTGGAGGCCCAAATTTAGATAATCATTGCATTACTTGCTTTCCTTACTCTCCTTTTTCCTGTCCCCTCCACCCCAACCCGTAATAATCAAAACACTCACCTGAGTTAAGGTCTGGCTTACGTTTTGACATTTTTTCACAAAAAATCTGTAAAATAAAGTTTTGAATTAAGGTTATGTACAGTGTAGCAGTTTTAAATAAATATATACTATTAGTTCAAGTTAAAATCTGTATTGTTTAGATTATCTTGAGGCAAGGTTAACATTTGGTTAATCAAACTGTAATAGTTAAAAGTGGTTTTATCTGGTTTATGTTTGAAACAATGTATATTTAGGGCAGTAGGATTCTACGATCAACTGTGTAAAGTAAGTTTGGCTAAACCATCTAGCCTTTCTTCTTCCTTAAGTCTATAATTTAAATTACACATTTTATGAGGTGCTTGCAGTCTATCCAAGGTCATGGGTTCTACAACCAGGTCTTCAAGTCTTTTAACTCTACTAAGTGCAACGTATGTCATTCCTGAAGATTTTTCCGAAGGACCAAGATCAACCCACGCTTTTTTCAGCGTTAAACCTTGACTCTTGTGTATAGTGATTGCCCATGCTAATTTAAGGGGTAATTGCTGTCTTTCACATTTCTGTGCTAGGTTTTGAGAAACCTGTGTTATTGGACAGATGGGAACACACCTTGGAAATCTAGCAGAAAGAGATGGGCCATTATAATCATCGTCAAACTGTACAAGAACACAAATTGGTAGCGTGGGGGGAGTCTGGTCATGTGGATAAACAAAATCTAATACTGTTCCTAAGGCTCCATTACAAAGTCCAACTTCAGTCCAGATGTTCATAGTGAGCATCACTCTTGCTCCTTTAGCTAAGTAAATCACAGGCTCTAGGCCCCCCATTTCATCTGAGCTGAAGTTCTGAGCACCACCGGAGTGACGAGCTTTTATAGTTGCTATTGGATGATTAAGAGCTTTTAACTTGGCGATGTTTATCTCTGCGACGCTAGACTTGAGATAGGATAGTCTTATCGATGACATTTCAAAGTCCTGGATGTTTGATACACGGTCTGGAGTTCTTGACAGTAGTGTATGCCAATCAGCTGGTGTTGATTCACCATTACGTGCTCTGAGAAGAAGATCCCTAAAAAGGTGCTGCTCGCTACTATTACCATCAACTCTGTGATTAACTGTCAATGCAACTACTTTTATAAACTGTTGATACATGAGATGGCCTTGAATTTGCTTATCTGTTTTGGGCATTGAATGGTAAAGTGGTTTATCACCAACAGGGGGTAACTGTGCTATATCACCCACAATAATAACAGAAAGACCACCAAAACTCTGATTTGCCAGGCCTGTAGCTTGTCGGCATCTAGAATCTATCCAGCCAAGCAGACTCTGACCAACTAAAGAATATTCGTCTACTATCAAATACTCAACATTTTCTAGATTACTTTGAAGCTGTTGTAGCGCTATTCCTCTTAGTTCAGTGAGTCTTTTTGAGCCAATTGGCAATTTGAGAAATGAATGTAAGGTTACGCCATTTACATTAAAAGATGCTTTTCCAGTGTAAGCTAGCACCTTGCATTTTGTTTGGAGTACATTTCTAATGGCATCAATGAGATAGCTTTTCCCTGATCCTGCAATACCTTTAATTAGGAGAAGTACAGGTTCTTTGTCACTTCTGTTAAAGTGATCACAAACTAAGTTATATGCCAATCCTTGGTTTGAAGTCAAAATACTTCCCCCGTAGCGAAGCTACAGGGGTCCGAAGTGGGCCAAAATCTAGTAAATCAGGTGGGCGAGAAGCGAATTCATTTTCCTGACCGCGCGAGAATAGGGCCAAGAGTAGATTGGTTTGGCTTAAATTTTGAAATTGCAATTACAAAGCCTGCATTTGTTGCTCAGATTCATTGAGATTTCTTCATTCCTAACTGTAGGGCATTGCTTCAGAAATATTTTGACTAGTTTGTTTTGGTTCAACACTAGTCCCAAAAGTTCATTTCTGTTAAGGAAGGCCAAACATTTTATTGGTCAATTCATGACAGCCGATGACAGCATCAAAGCTCAGTGAGTGCACTCATGCATGACAGGCCAAGTAGGCAGGGGTCCAGGGGTTTGTCAGCAAACGTTTCCTTTCCTCCCCTCCGCCTAGCTACCCCTCTCTTGTGTTTTTTCTCTCGCCCCATTTTTCTAAACAGCCTAACAGTGGGCCAACACCAATGAAAGACAACAAGCGAATCCTTATCACCAACCGCTTAGCAACTGCTAGTAAATTTAATGATTTCTTCATCAACATTGGTCCTTCTCTTGCTGCTACAATTCCATCTCCTCTGATCGATCACAAAGTATATCTTTACTTAATGGTACCTACTCTAATAGTTTCTTTATTCCACTAACTTCTCTGGATGAAATTATCAATACTGTCTCCGAGCTTAAGACCAGCAACAGTGAAAGGATCGATGGTACTAATGTCAGGGTCATCAAGGCATCTGCTGACCTTCTCGCAGCTCCTCTCTCCAATATCTGTAATCTCTCCTTTTCCACTAGCAGTGTCCCCGACAAATTAAAAATTAGCAAAGTTCTTCCAATTTACAAGAGTAATGACAAAACAAAGTTCACCAATTACAGACCTATCCCAATCTTGCCTCGCTTCTCTAAAGTTCTTGAAACTATTATTTATCATCGTCTTATGAGCTACCTTATTAAATCTGACATTCTGAATAATCACCAGTATGGTTTCAGAAGTAAACACTCAACATATATGGCCATCCTTGAGCTTACAAACCAGATGTTTGAAGCTTTTGAAAGAAATAGTCTTAACCATTGGTGTCTTTATTGATCTCAAGAAGGCATTTGACATGGTTAACCATTCCATCCTGTTAGACAAACTGAATTTTTATGGTATACGAGGTATTTCTCTGTCTTGGTTCCAAGATTATCTGAATTCTAGGTGTCAGTTTGTTGAAATAGAAAACTGTAGATTTTCCATCCAAACTATTAAATGTGGAGTCCCTCAGGGCTTTGTGCTGGGGCCACTCCTTTTTCTCATACATTAATGATATCTTTGCATCTTCTACCCTATTTTCCTTTATTCTCTTTGCTGATGACACTACCCTCTTTCTTCAGCATAATAATATATCTGAACTATTTAGCATTGCTAATCGTGAACTTTCCCTTGTTGCTGCATGGTTCAAGGCTAATAAGTTAAATTTACATCCTGTTAAAACTAAATTTATTATATTTCATCCTTCTAGAAAGAAGATCAATTCTAGTGAACTCACCATTTGTATTGATAATAGTGCCATACAGAGTTGAATATACTAAGTTTCTAGGGGTCATCATCCATCAAGATCTCTTATGAAACCTCACATAAAGGTAGTTTTGTCTAAAATCGCTAAATCTATTGGCATCATCATAAAATTGAGACAATTTCTTCTATCCAGTACTATATCTACCTTGTATAATTCTCTAATATTTCCTCATCTCCAATACTGCTCGATTATCTGGGCTTCCACTTACTCATCAAATCTCTAAACCTCTCTTCTGCCTTCAAGAAAAAGGTCTTAGAATCATTACATATTCACCCCCATGTACTCACACTTACTCTCGTTTTAAGAAGTTCAGGCTACTTAATATTTTTTCACATTTACAAGTACCAGGTCACTTGCTTCATATTTCTTGATGTGAAGTGTATATGAAATAATTCATATGTGAATATATGAATTATTTCATATACACTTCACATCATTTCACTCCTCACGGGAGATGTGAACTCACTAAATTGACCTCGCTCCCAATGTGTGGCTTCATAGCTCAATTGGTAGAGCATCGCACCGGTATCGCGGAGGTCACGGGTTCGAATCCCTTTGAAGCCCTGATTTTTTCAGGCTTCTCCTTTCCAATTGCTTAAATTGGAAAATTAACTGCGATGATAATTTTTCACTTTCTTCATATTTCTTCATAAGCAAAAGGGTGTCCCTATCCCTATCACTATTCTACTCGTCAAAGAGATAACTTGCATGACCACTCCTTGAAATATTCCTACTCCATTCGTGTTCAAGGTCCTCAAATTTGGAACAGTAGTCCTCTTTCATTACGTACTTCCCTCACTCTTTCCAATTGTGAAAGGAAACTCAAAGGTTACTGTCACTTTAGTTTCTCTTCTCTCATTCAATTATCTTTTGTACATGTATTATGCTTTCTTATATCACAACTTTCCTTCCGATCTTATTATTTTCCTTTATTGTTGTTTCTTTCTAGCTAAAATATGTCCACAGTAATTATTGTTAACTAAATATATTTTCTTTATCATTTTGTTATTATTATTATAATTATTATTATTTATGAGCAGGCACCTCTTGTAATTCTGTACTCTGACCTATGCCGCATAAGCCTCTGGCTTTGGCTTCTCATTGTTGTACTGTGCTTGTTTTAAGGGAATATTAAACACTAAAGTCATGATAAAAGCGTTTAAGGTTTGATTCAGTTAACCAATCAGTTAATCAATCAGCATGCAATCAACGGAGGGTAATCAGTAATGAAATTAGTGTTTAATAAATCAATAAAAATGTTGTCAACACACCTAGCTTGGGAAAGGTTGCAATTTTTTGTCACTTTAACGCTGTAATGCTTTTTTTTTTTTTTTTTCAAGCAGATCTTTCTTTGACTTTTAATTTATTGTTTAAAATGCAGGTGAATCTGTAGATGAAGGTCAGCCAAGAAAAACTATTTCTCCTGGTCTCCCCTATCGGAGGCCAAAACTCATTGGAAGGAAGGAAGATTGCGAGAAAATCGCCCAAAAGCTGACCTCGGATGACCTCAGCACAGACAACAGTGGCATTGTAACAATTATAGGTCCACCGGGCTCTGGTAAAACAACACTGGCTGTAAATATTGGACACACAATGAAAGAACAAGGAAAAGATGTAGTGTACATTTCCCTTAGAACTGTATTATCCATGACTGTGGCAGCAAAGAATATGCTTGAGATAATTGGCATTCCTGTTGGGAGTGATCCTGTCTTGCAATTGCGACGACATCTGGTATCACTGCAGAGCCAGACAGTCCTAATTCTTGACAATGCTGAAGACCTGCAAAATGGGGATGATGTCTCCTTTAACTGTTTTCTGGATAGAATCAGTAAAGAAGCAACAAACCTTGTTACGCTCGTAACAAGCAGACACCTGTTGTCGAAGCTGGATTACCACATGTCTCCAGATAATGTTCCATTGAGGCCATTAACCCCTGAACAATCTTTTCTCTTTCTCAAGAATCATCATAAGGACATTTCAGATCAGTTGGCACGTCGTTTTTCACAGCACGAGGTCTGTGGTGGCATTCCCTTGCTGCTCAAAATAATAGCATCCTTTTTACAGTCAGGGACAGTTGATCCAGAGAAACTTCACACAAACCTGCAGGATTGCAAGGGTGAGTTCCTCAAAGGACAACATCCCAGTATTCAACAACTGTTTAACCACCTTCAAGTTTTTTACAACCATTTGCAACCAGAAGTCAAGAACACCTTGGCATATTTGGCTGCATTTCCAACAGTGTTCACCAAATGGGAAGCAAAAGAAGTCTTGTTTAAGGAAAAGGGAACCACAGATTTTGAGTCCATACTGAGCTTACTTGAATTACATTCACTTGTCCAGCGAGATGAGATGGACAACTGTCGACAGTATAGCTTACATCCACTGGTGCAAGCTTTCTGCATTGCATCCAAAGGGAAGATGTCGGATAATTACAACATGGCAATAAGACTGTTTTCTCAGCATTACCTCCATCTTTTAAAAGAACTGAGTGACGATTTCATCTCCACAGATTGCAGACCTGCCATAGACCAGTACCAGATGAACAAAACCAACATTAGCCATGCTCTCTCTGTAACAACACAAGATAGCTATTTGAAGCATTTTGGGCTCCACAGATCAACAGAGACAGTGAATTTCCTTGCAAAAGTCATGAGCATGGATGAATTCATGTCTGTATATGGCAAATTTCTATCAACTGCCAAAAACCTGACTAATAAAACACTGTACAGCGAGTGCCTGGTGTCTGTTGGATTCAAACAACTTTGTTTCTATGGTTACAAGGATGCATACCTGACAGAAACAATAACAAACCTTCAAGAGGCTCATGATCTGCAGACATCTCTGGGGATTGACAATGATGAGTGCTGCGGTCATTGCAAGTGCAAACTGGGTCTTTGCACTCTTGCAGCTGGAGATAAGCAGAAAGGCATCTCGCTTATTGCACAAGGCATTGGTGTGCGAAAGAGAGCATGCACTGAAAGTGCAGGCAAAATAGAACACATGCTTGTGGGTGGTGCATTTTCTGACCTTGCAAGTGAGTACAGCTAGTGAGGGCTCTGTATTTTCTCTCCTAGTTTTTGCTCTCTATAGCTTAAATATATACAATAGGCCCCACCTCACAACACTTGTTCATAAGCTCTGTTAGACTTAAACTCGCATGCAAAGAGTAAGGAACATAGTCCCCAGCCTATCTCTTCCAAGCATGCATACAGTATGGGGCTGCAGTTAATGGCTAACTCTGTTGTGGTAACCTTGCCATACTCTAACAGCAAAGCTAATACACTACTTTCTTTTATGCTATCCACTAATGTTGTGAGTATGAGGTGTTGGGACAACCAAGATATCCAAAATGGTTGTTTCTTGTTGATAATTTCTGTCATGTGATTCCAATATAATGTCCACCCATTGCTCCATTTTGTTCCTTGAACAGAGATTTCTCCAGAATTGAGAAATTGCCCAGAATAAATTTTGTTGATGAGGCAATGAAACCACATTAATTTTTTTCTACGGTGGTTTCCTTTAGAGCAATTTCACCATTTTTCTGCACTCCCTCTCCATCTGATCATTGATCGCTTAATATTTACCCCATATGCAATTCATGACAATGTGCATGTCAAAATTTGGGCATAAAACTGATTCTTTCCAACTGACATTTGGGGTTCATTATTTGTTGCAGTGGCCATGTATGACAGTGGCAAATACGGAGCAGCCATCAACATTTGGCAAAACCACTGCCTGGTCAGGTACCGCGAGTTGCTAGGCACGCACCCCTTTACTGCCTCAGTTCTGGATTACATGGGCAATGCCTATCAGAAGCTTAATCTTCCTGAGGAAGCTGTGGAATGCAAGAAAGAGAGTCTGGCAATGAGATGCTCCCTTTTAGGTGATTGCAAGTCTTAAGAATTTTGTCCCTATTTCATGAACCTTGAATTGATTACATTTAACACATTTGGCTACACCTTGCTAAAACAGGAGTTGTTCAGAAGTATATGAAAAGTGAATTCCGTAGGATGACATCAAGTGAATTTACTGCATGAAAAATGAAGAATCAAAATAGGCTTAAACTTACTAAAAAAAGGCACCGCCCCACTCTTTCAATGCGGGACCCAGGCATCTCCTGGTCGTAGCAATCTGCAGTCAAAAACATCTATGAATACAAATTAAAATGTTGTTCCCTTGCCCTGCTAGGAGAGTAGGTCACGATTTTTTTTCAGCCCTTTAAACAAGGGAAACACCCTGTGAGCAGGGGAGGTAACAGAAGACTCTACTCACTGGGTACAAAGGAAAGAAACGTCGAATCGCGGGGCATTGTTCTGCCAACTTGTTCTGCGGAGTTTGCGGAGAAGATGAGCTCCGCCTGCCTCCTCCACAGGCCCTTCGCAGTTAAGCTCGAGGCACCATTGCAACGTCTGGGTACGAGGCAATGACCCTGTGGTTCTTCCAGTCGTCGGGTAACAGAAGTGTCCTCAGCTATTTTTGCTGTGTAAATGAGTTTCGGGATAGTTGAAATATCTAGTAACACGCCCTGCCCCCCCCCCCACCCCCCCACCCCCTCCCCAACAAGGTGACAAAAGGCTTCTTACTTCTGTGAAGTGACACATTCTCTGCTTCTCAGGAGAAGACCACCTGGACACAGCCAGAGCTTATTATGGTTTAGGGTGTGCTCTTGGAGTCCTCGGTTCTACTGAAGAAGCCCAGAGGAACTTAAACAAAGCGCTCAGAGTCCAAGAACGTTTCCACGCGTCCGAGCAAGACACCACAAAAACCAAACATGAACTGGATCGTCTGCAAGGAGACCCAGTTCCACATCATGTAGAAATCGAAGAATTATAGACTTCATAAATTTTAACCACAAACTGAGTGTATTTTTTTACCCTTGCATTCCGGTCTGAAATTGAAATGGCCTCACTTTGCATGCTCATGAAACAAAAAAACATATAGTACGTTGGTGAAAATCTGCAGCATTGCTACACTTCAACATGTAAAAATCTCTTAGGTCGTAAGGCTGTCCTAGTGACAATATTTTTTTTGAAAAAAAAACACTTGTTTTTCAAATGCAGTATACAGTATTCGATGAATTTTGCAGGCGAAATGTCGAACCCAATGTATCACCTAAAAGGGTTGGAGATTTTAACAGTTTGAATTTCTGGCAATGAACATTGCACATACATTTATAGATTTTTAGCCCTGGAATACTTTTAGTAAAAGTTAGAGTGTAGTTCATTTATACTAAATGCAGAAGAACTTTATTCTGGTTAGAGTAAAGACCTGTGTGGTAACTGATTTTCAGAAGAGAAACAAATTTGATCAGTCACTGTGTTTGTAGTAACGTATTGTCTCGGTTTTGAGGGAATGCGTAATATACCGGCTGATCGAATTAATATATTAGTTCAACAGTAGCTGTTAGTGTGGGCATGCTGTCGTAGTGTCGACAGTTGCGGAAAGTCGTATTTTAGATAAAATAATTCAAGTGTTTGCTAAGCAAATTTAAAAATTAATAACTTAGTTTTCGATCAAAATAGTGTTGTACTATTACACTGTGTATTACACTCTGAACAAAGAGAGTGGAAAATAAAAGATTGAACTGCAAGTGCGTGGTTATGAGACCTTCAGTTTGGACAGCTAGACTACATTTTTCAGAGCCCTTTTCACCAATACTGAGAACCCAACCAGGAGGCAATGTTCATGCAATTTAGAGGGGAGATTCAGGGAAAGGGTAGGTATGATTTCCAGCCGTTTTATGCGTTTCTGTACGCAGGATCATGAATACCGCTGCTAATCGGCGTGGGAAAAGGGCGGATTTGAAACATTGTACCCGTGTGAAAATCCTGCGTTAGTCCCTGCAAAATGATCATAATGACCAACTTGCGTTCCTACCTCCTTTTTTAAAAATTCCTGCACATCAAAGCTTTCCGTGTCCCCAAAGGAAAGGTGTGAGTGTTTTGTGCCTAGCGAAGCCTGACCAGAAGTTTATTACATGTATTGTGAGACACAAAGAAGTTACAAATTAAAGTAGGTCTAAGAAGTTTTGTGGTGAAATTCATTTTAGCTTTCAGTGTATGCACTGTAAGGATAAAAGGAGGTCAAAAAGAAAGTTTTCCTACTCCCCTTATACTTCGTCACTTCCCGTGTTGTGTTTTAAATTTAGCCTGGCTTCAATTTCTTTTGTGGCTACTGATGCTAAGCAATTATGGCAGCACAGCCTTAAGTTGGGTTAAGTTTAGTGCCGAAGCAGGGTTAAACATCACGAGCGCCGAAGCAGTTGTCCGTTTCGTAAACGGTCGTTGCCATTTCAATGACACTTAGGAAAATTTTCACTGTTATAAGTTTGCTTTTTGCAAATAAAGAAAAATTACCTACTGAAGAATCGAACCCGGGCTATGAGATTAATAGCACACGTCACTCACCACAACCCTACCGAATTGCTCGGTCAAGCACCGTAGATTTTGGCAATCTGATCATTCTATGTAAAAGATAAATAATAGCTGTTTTCAGTACCTAAAACTAACCCTAACCTCACCCAAATGCTAAGCCCAAACGCCTCAATTATTTATTAGGCTTAATTTCTCAATCTGAGCGCAATTTTAGCTGATTTAGTTGCAATTTCAACTACTGTAGGACTAATTTATGACAAAAGGCTCGGTTACCAAGAATTTGCATCGACCGTAATAAATGGCAACGACCGTTTACGAAAGGGAAATAGGCAGCGCCGAAGGCGCGTGCTTCTGAGGGGGTCCGGAGGCATGCTCCCCCGAAAAATTTTCATATTCTGAGGTCCCTAAAATAGCATTTCCAGCCTTCTGATAGCAGTTTCCAGTAATTGTTAACTGATTAAAATCATTAATCGGATATGTTACTTGAACGTGCACGTGGTACTCTCCTTATTCCTTATTGAACAAGTTTATACAAATTGACATGCAACATGTCAGTGTTTTGAATATTTTTATTTTGTCTTAGCCAATTTTTTTTTTTGGGGGGAGGGGGGCCGGCCCCCCTCCCCCCAAAAAAAAAAATTGGCTAAGACAAAATAAAAATATTCAAAACACTGACATGTTGCATGTCAATTTGTATAAACGTGTTCAATAAGGAATAAGGAGAGTACCACGTGCACGTTCAAGTAACATATCCGATTAATGATTTTAATCAGTTAACAATTACTGGAAACTGCTATCAGAAGGCTGGAAATGCTATTTTAGGGACCTCAGAATATGAAAATTTTTCGGGGGAGCATGCCTCCGGACCCCCTCAGAAGCACGCGCCTTCGGCGCTCGTTATGTTTAACCCTGCTACGGCACTAAACTTAACCCAACTTAAGGCTGTGCTGCCATAATTGCTTAGCATCAGTAGCCACAAAAGAAATTGAAGTCAGGCTAAATTTAAAACACAACACGGGAAGTGACGAAGTATAAGGGGAGTAGGAAAACTTTCTTTTTGACCTCCTTTTATCCTTACAGTGCATACACTGAAAGCTAAAATGAATTTCACCACAAAACTACTTAGACCTACTTTAATTTGTAACTTCTTTGTGTCTCACAATACATGTAATAAACTTCTGGTCAGGCTTCGCTAGGCACAAACCACTCACACCTTTCCTTTGGGACACGGAAAGCTTTGATGTGTAGGAATTTTTGAAAAAGGAGGTAGGAACGCAAGTTGATCATTACTGATGATCATTTTGCAGGGACTAACGCAGGATTTTCACACGGGTACAATGTTTCAAATCCGCCCTTTTCCCACGCCGATTAGCAGCGGTATTCATGATCCTGCGTACAGAAACGCATAAAACGGCTGGAAATCATACCTACCCTTTCCCTGAATCTCCCCTCTAAATTGCATGAAAATTGCCTCCTGGTTGGGTTCTCAGTATTGGTAAAAAGGGCTCTGAAAAATGTAGTCTAGCTGTCCAAACTGAAGGTCTCATAACCACGCACTTGCTGTTCAATCTTTTATTTTCCACTCTCTTTGTTCAGAGAAATACACAGTGTAATAGTACAACACTATTTTGTTCGAAAACTAAGTTATTAATTTTTAAATTTGCTTAGCAAACACTTGAATTATTTTATGTAAAATACGACTTTCCGCAACTGTCGACACTACGACAGCATGCCCACACTAACAGCTACTGTTGAACTAATATATTAATTCGATCAGCCGGTATATTACGCATTCCCTCAAAACCGAGAGAATACGTTACTACAAACACAGTGACTGATCAAATTTGTTTCTCTTCTGAAAATCAGTTACCACACAGGTCTTTACTCTAACCAGAATAAAGTTCTTCTGCATTTAGTATAAATGAACTACACTCGAACTTTTACTAAAAGTATTCCAGGGCTAAAAAGCTATAAATGTATGTGCAATGTTCATTGCCAGAAATTCAAACTGTTAAAATCTCCAACCCTTTTAGGTGATACATTGGGTTCGACATTTCGCCTGCAAAATTCATCGAATACTGTATACTGCATTTGAAAAACAAGTGGTTTTTTT
>BLFK01000309.1:1656137-1680461 GCA_014634185.1 Astreopora myriophthalma | reverse complement strand
ATGCAAGAAGAGTTGTGGAGAGGCTCTTTAGTGAGGAAATATTGGATTGTAATGATCGAGAGGAAATACTCGCCGAAACGACGACTGAGTTCGAAGTGTTTAAGCTGTTAGATGTGCTCCCTCTCAAAGGGCCTACGGCATTTAATGTTTTCTTGCAAGCTTTGTGTGCATGTGATTATGGGTTTCTGGCCGATCGCATTCGACTGGAGCGCTCAGGTAAGGTGTAATAATAATATAAGATAAACTTTCCAGTAAGCTAAGTGCTTTTCATTAAGCTAGCTCGCGCGAAAAGCAATCGAGCTTTGTTTTGTGGTAATTGATTGAAGATCGCACTGATAATCACATAGTTGTTCCCAAATATTTCCATAATCATTGCCGTTAAACTCTTTCTTTGTATCAACTGCAGTGGACCCCGTTACATCAAGCTGGATCAACACGCGATGTTCATTTAAACTTTCAAGCCCACGCGCTCTCTCTAAATACGGGAGGTCTCAATGAATTAGAACACGCCACTGCGTAGATTCCTACGTCTGATTGAAGTCAGAATTATACAACTTTGCGATGAGTGGGACCACCTTTCCCCTTTAATGAAAAGTGTCAGGTTTGACTTGTGATTGCTATCCTTCAAGGGTGCTCAAAAAGAAAATTCACTCCCCCCGGTGGCCATTTTGGAGCTGACGGAATTATTGACAGCAGATGGGATAACTAGGGGTGATGCAAATCCGCCAATCCGTGCTATAGTTTTTGACCAGGTGCAAACAAGATCCGAATTGTTATTTTTAGTCTTCGAAACAACGACAAACTGACCAAGGCTGCCAAAAAATTAACGACTAGTCTAGATCCGCAACTATCGCAACTTGTTGACAGACAGTCCGGAATCCAGGCTCAGATTTTCATTTGATCAGGGATCTGTCGGGTATTTTTCAAATCGGCGAATCCAGTTAACCTAAAAACGTTCCACAATCCATGTGCTTTTCAGGACCAAGTGTGCCTATGTGTGCACCTATTCACCCACTTCTTAGTAGAATTTCAGGGAAAGTTCACGTAGGTTGAAGGAAAGCGTACATGATGTGAATGATTCTGGATGATTAATTCTAACTAGACGTAACAAGTGTGACAAAAACACAATAATTCGAAGAGGACAGACCGCAATCAATTGTAGGTAATGAAAATATCTGAATGCAGTAACTGTTCATCAGTAGAATGCCTAAAATGTTTTCCAATTCCACAACAGGGAAGATATCTGTTTCAAAAGAGAATTGACGTCAATGTTTGTAAACAGTTTACAAACACTGACGTCAAATCTCTTTTGATATTAAAATGTGCCGACCACTAGACAAAGGGACCCTTTGTTTTTGCAGCCAATAAGGCTCTGGTTGGAGCATTAATATCAATAGGTGGCATCACCAATATCTCAGTTCGCTACTGGTTTCTGCTCCATTAAATTCTATACTGACTGCAGAACGTTTTAGGAGGGGCCACCCACAGAGTGAGCACAAAGCAAGAACTTTTGATTTTCTTGTAGGTGAACATTCAGGAGAAAACGATGAAACAAAAGCGTCTTCTTTTGGCATTCCAAAAAAGGTTCCAAAGTTTGTTGGAAGGAAGGAAGTTTGCGAGGATATTGCTTGTTTATTGACCCCCCATGGTGATGACAACACCAGCCTGGTTTCATTGGTTGCTCCACCAGGATTTGGCAAAACAGCAGTAGCTATTAATACGGCATACACAATGTTAGAAAAGGGAAAGGATGTGCTTTATATCTCACTGAGAAAGGTGACATCAGTAGCACTTGCAGCAAAGAACATGCTGGAGACAGTGGGCATTCCAGTGGGGGACACTCCTATTTCGCAAGTGAAAAAGTACTTAACATCACTCCAACGGGACATGGTATTAATACTGGATAATGCTGAAGACTTGCAAATAGAGGAGGAGAAACACTTCAATGAGTTCTTGGAGGAAATAGGTCAGCATGCCAGAAACCTTGTCACACTGGTGACAAGTAGGATTCCATTGTCAGAGCTGGATTTCCCATTTTTGAGCAAGCACATTGCCCTGGAACCATTAGATGAAAGCGAGTCAGTTGAATTCCTGAAGTATCAAGACATTTCAGAGCAACAAGCTCAAAGATTTGCAAAACCTCAAGTCTGTGGTGGTGTTCCATTGCTGCTCAAATTAACAGCATCATTTTTAAAGAGCAAGACGGTTGACTCAGGCGAGCTTCACAGAAAACTTCAAAACTGCCCACATAGTTTTTTGAAGGGAAAGGATCCTAAAATTCAGGAACTTTTTCTTCTTCTAAAAGTGTTCTGTAACCATCTGCGGCCAGAAGTGAAGGATGCTCTTGCATCACTGGCTGCTTTTCCAACATTTTTCACCCGAGAAGAGGCAAAGGATGTTCTTTATCGAGACGAGGATGATCTAGAGTTTCAGTTCTTGCTTAGTAGTCTTGAGTCCCACTCACTTGTTCAACGAGATGGTGACAACAATCGTGTGCAGTACAGCTTACATCCCTTGGTTCAAGCTTTCTGCAAGGCATGCAGTGAAAATGCATGCGAAGGTTATAAGACAGCAATCAGACTTTTTTCAAGGCATTATCTTTCACTTCTGCAACAACTACATGACGACTTTATTACCACAAACTGTAAACCTGCCATAGACAAATACCACATGAACAAACTTAACATCTGTCATGCCCTTGCAGCATCAACAGATGATGAAGCTTTGAAAGAAGAAGGCATTTGCATCTCAACTGAGACGGTGAATTTCCTTGCAAAGGTAATGAACATGGATGAATTCATGTCCTCCTACAACAGATTTCTAGATGTGGCGACAAAACTTTGTAACAAAACCTTGTACAGTGAGTGTCTCATATCCATTGGATTCAAGCAGCTCTGTTACCATGGTTGCATGAATGCTGACCAGACGGAAGCAAAGAGGTGCCTCCAAGAAGCACATGATCTCCAGAATTGTCTTGGGATAGGTGACACAGAATGTTTGGGTCACTGTAAGTGCAAGCTGGGCCTCTGCACTTTCATCTCAGGTGACAGAACAAAAGGTATCTCGCTCATTGCACAAGGCATTGGCATCCGCAAGAGATTGGTGCGTGGCAGAAGTGCAGGGAAAATGGAGCACATGCTTGTGGCTGGTGGATTTTCTGACCTGGCAAGTAAGTAACATCTGTGCTACCTGCTTTGAAATAATGACATTTTGGACCTTGTTTACGCTTATATCACGAATGACAGTAGAATTTAATTGGGTTTAGATTATTCAATAAAGATAAGGCTTGTGTGGACAATGGGTACAAAGGTTGAGTGAAAATTACTGTCAGTTGTGTTTGGACTCAATTCTTAGTTTAGGGGAGAGGAGTGAAACAAGGGAATTTCCTTTGTTCTTTCTTTTACACCTCATGAATGCACTGCACAGTGCTCTCTATTCCTGAAACTAATTTCAGTACACCTACCTAAAGACAGCAACCCCCAAGCATATGCTCCCACAGGGTCTTGTTGATAATGCAAACAGAGTGTTCAAGTTTGGTGGGCTGGGCCCAAGTAAATCCCAGCTGTATACTGTTGTAAGTTAATTGAAGGGCCCCAAGCATAAACATCCTAAGTGACTTTTTGCGTGTTTTTTTTGGTCATTTTGCAAAATCACATAATCAGTTGGACTACAAAAATATTAGGGAGTGAACTTTCCCATGTAATTTAATCACCCTCTGTTGCACAAAATCTGGCTGCAATTTTGTGAAATGGCTACCGGTAAACATGCTTACAGAAGTCAGGTGGGACCTTTTTGCTCATATCTAAATTGAGTTTGCAGTGTTTTTTTTTTTCACAGTGGCCATGTTTACCAGTGGTCATTACCAAGCTGCTGTAAACATCTGGAGGAACATCTGTTTGCTCAGGTATCGCGAGCTTCTGGGTACACACCCATTCACAGCGTCACTACTGGATTACATTGGCAAAGCCTATGGAAAACTTGGCCGTCTTCGACAAGCTGTGGTCTTCAAGAAAGAGTCACTTACGATGAGATGCTTTCTCTTAGGTAATATTTCATTTTACTTGACCTGCCTGTGCCTTGCACAGAGAGTGCGTTTACAGTTCTTTGTATTAGTTCGCAAAATCTGCAACTGGTCACTATTTCACTGGCACTTGTGAGTTGATGTTGCATTAAGTCTGCTCAAGTTCAATTGGCAGTGGCTTCCTAGGTGACCGACAAGAGACTTCCACTAACCCCAACCCCTGTATACTGTATTATTGCCTTGATCTCATCAGCACTGTACTGCTTATTGCTCCCTTAATTCTATGCCCTCTCTTAATAAGGTAATAATAAGAGTTCCTGTTAAAATAAACAACCATCTTCTATAATACCTACGTGAACAGCCTTCCAGTAGTTGATGGTAATGCACCTATCAATGTTAAGCCCCAGTGTGGAGGGGGGGGGGGGGGAGACCCAGGAGAATTTCACATTTTCAGGAGAGCCAGAGTCAAATTCCCCACCCCTGGGGAGCTAGTGAATGTCAAATTCCCACCCCCCAGGATAACTTTTTCTGTCAGAAACAGGTCTTCCTTTGTTTTTTTATAGATGCAAATTCGGACTCCTCTATATCCAAATACTCACCCCACTCGTTATCGTATTCTTGGAAGACTAACGTTTCTGAACTGTAGACATAAATGTGTCGTCCATGACGACTTTTCGTCGCTGACCGTACTCAGCAAGAACCTAACATTGAAACCAAAAAAAACAAAAACAACGTGGAAAATAATTACAGTATCTTATTCAATATTAAGCAAGCTTATGAATATGAACAGACACATACGTAAACCCATTCATAAAAAGCAAAAGAAACGAAGACAGTTGTACTTGTAAACAGACGACCATAGACTAAAAGAAGTGATGGCATGGTCTGTGTGTATTTAAAGAAAAATAAAACACATTCCCCTACCTTTCTTTCGCTCATGGTTTTGCGGGAAAAGCAGAAAAATCTGTTTGTCCACTGGCGGAGACTCGTTTCCAGGTTCTTTCGGTCTTCCAAGATGGTACCCACGTCAAATTCCCGACCCTCCAGGGCAGCACCGCCACCCAAATGTCAAGCTCCACTCAGGGAAAAGCTCGCCAAGTCAATTTCCCGTAGGTTGCGCCCCTTCCACCTTGGGGCTTAAAGTTGATAGGTCCATAAATGTTTCACCTTGAGCCCACTAACGCAGTGGCACTGATTTCTTAGAATTTCATAGGCTAAATTTGAAAATACCCGGCCACTTAAATGGGCGTCTTCAAATACTGCTCCCGCAGTCCAGACGTCGTCAACAGATCATTCAGTTACGGGAGTGCAGGGCCGAGGGAGCAGGAGTTTTTAGTTCTGCTCTTAAGTGCTGGGGGTTCTGAAACTGCTGCATCCTGTATACCGCAACTTGTCCCCAGTTTAGTTTCTACTTGTTGATCAGCGGGAGCATGCAATTGTGATTTGGATCATTTGCCTTATTGTACTTGTTTATCCGGCCCAGGAGAACAGCACTTGGACACAGCCAGAGCTTATTATGGTCTTGGCAGCGCTCTTGGGGCCCTGGGATTAACTGACGAGGCTTTGGAGAACTTGAGGAAAGCTCTCGGTATTCAAATTCGTGTTCTTGCCTCTAAGCATGACATTGAGAAGACAGAGAAAGAAATCAATTCTTTACGAGGAAGAACAAGAGTTGGGTCTCCATGTCGACTGCTACAACAGATGCAGATTGAAAACTGAGCTGTAACTCGTCATGATGTGCTTGAACCTCTGACAACGATATTCAGTTAACACTGAACTTGTGGGCGTCTCCTATGGATTTGGATAATTTGTAGAGGGAGTTCGACTCGCTGGGCGCTCTTTTGTGTCCCACCCCAGAAATCAATCAGGAGCCGTATTCAGGAAGCCGTCGTAAGGTATGATATTTCCTAAGTAGTCTCATAAGAAAGGGCCTTTTTTACAAGACAATTCTTGGGGATATTAGTTTAGGAGGACTTTGTGAATCTAGCCCCCGAAGGGCAGATCCTAGGCTTCGCCAAGGGTTGCCACCTTCAGGGAGAAATCTAGCAATCACAGGTTTCTATCTTCGGGTTAGAGAAATTTTCCATAAGGTCAGGGAAATTAAAATTTTACCGCCTCTGAAAAGTGGGGAAGTCTATTCGGTTAGCCGTTACTTGTAGAGGTACGAACGTGCTTCTATGAAGAATCCCAGTCGCTGGAAAGTTGATTAACGCTAATCAGCGATTAAAAGTTAAACCTGGATTCAATTTCACCCGTTCAAAATACTTTTAAAAACTTCATTGTAGTTGTGAGGTAAAGGAAAGTCCCAATCAAAATGGAGGGACAAACATCTTTTTTTTTTTAATCTTAACTTATTGGTAAATAAACTGAAATCAAAGTTCCCATGAGTTCCCGAGGATAAGCTTAATCGGGCTTTTAACAACTGGGAGCTTTGTAAGTCATGTGCTTAGATTTTGTCTTGGATGGTCGATGCCCGTTCCGAGTCACGTCAGCCTCTTTTCCAAAGCGAGTCCAAGTGCGAACGTTTTGTGATGGTAATGACTTTTAGGGGACGTTCGGTTGGCCATATTCCGGTATAAATATACGAAGGTTTACTTCTAAAAATCACCCCTAAGAGAATTTTGATGTTATCTGAATACCGAGGAGATACTCAGCGTCGTTTCCCTACAAAATGCTATAGAGACATCTTCTTAAACTTACCTCCAAAGAAACATTTAGAGGTTATTCCGTTTATTCTCATTCCAGAATAGGGTCACCCTAACGGGCCCTTAGTTCGCTTATATATGAACAAAACTCGTTTTCATAAAAAAGTCAGTGAAACGTTGGGTCAGTATGTAAGTGTTGTAACAGCTCTCGAAATAAGTTTAGAAAACAACAAAGCCAAATAAAAATACAACAGAAGCAATGGAACGTAACCAGAACATTTAGAGTTGCGTCATATATCGATGCAACGAGCAATCTCGTTCCCAGAGCCCACGTATCTTTTGGTCAGCGCCAAAACACGGAGCTCTGGAATAATCAGTTTCCAGACTCCAAGGTTTTAGGAGTTCCGGTTACACGGCGCATCCATGCCGTGGTTTACAATATGGCGTCCAGAGATAAAGTCGATGTGGATGCGTTCCACAAAGGCATACAGTACGCACTCGAAAAGCTAGGGGAGTCCAATTTGATTTTGAAAGAACAACAATATCGAATCTTGAAAGAAGTTGTGATGATGAAAAGAGGTGTTTTAGCGGTTTTACCAACGGGTTTTGGCAAGTCACTCATATACCAAAGTTTGGGTTTCATCTTCGATTTCCTGAGAAGTGAAATGGGGGTGATCATTAGAACTCAAGGGTTTACAACAGCAGCGACAAATCTTCGTGTTTACAAGTTTAGTTGGAGTTTTCTGTGCCATATTCGTTTAAACTCGCGCTCAGGTGTTCTGATTTTATTGAAGCAACTTTACTTCCGGTAGTTTACGCATGAGCAGTTTGATAAATCGAGTAGCCAATCAACATAGTTCTGCAAATTGATTATTCCAGAGCTCCGTATCTTGGCGCTGACCAAAGCATGCGTGGGCTCCGGGAACGAGATTGTGCAACGACGTTCAAAGGAGCTGCGTAGAAGATTTAGAAATAGGTCGCTTTCAGCAGTATTTGCCATAGTCTCGGCCGGATTCACATCCAACATTTGGCAATGTAGACATAGTATGACATAAATTTACTTGTAAAACCAATGTTGACGTCTAAACATAACCATGAACAGGTTTTGTAATGGGAATTGCACAGTCCTGGTACGAACTTAGTGGGAATTTTAAACGTTGCATCTTGCGTATAATTCTGAGAACGAAATGTTTGCCAAGCAAACAATATAGTTTAACCGTTGGCAGGTCTTGTACTGGTAGTTGCACAGTTTCGGTGCCAACTTAATCGGAACTTCAATTGTTGGATCTTGCATAACTTATCCAAGTTGAGAATTACTTCATGGAGTATAATGTTTTTGATAAAATTTTTGCCCAGCAAAAAATGTTGGTTAGCATGAATACATTAACTATTTATCGGTGTCTGGTGTTAGATTTTCATATGAACAAACATGCGCTGTTAAATAGTATATACATACTAGTTGTCCAACGCTTTGGAGTTGTATGCCATGGAATATCCCATACGTCACTTGGGATTTTCTCGTTTTTTCTTGAGTGTCTTTGTCGAGACAATACAAGTGACTAGTAGGATATTAGGATGTTCCGTGGTATATCACTACAAAGCGTTATAACTTTTACAGGATACTGTGGAAAATGCGGCTTTGCTTTATTTTCTATGGGATGGTATACTTCTTTATGATATTCTGTATAATATTATCATAATACATTAAATTAATTGCCTTTACTGACATTTTCATTGTATCGTCTCCATATTTAGCACTACCTATCGACATGTCATCTTTCTTTCTCGAAGCCGGTAACGTACAAATCAGTCGACGTTTTCTTCACGGAATGGCCTGCCGTATTCAAATTCTCTTTCCACTGTCAAATCATTATTGATTAACAAGTGCGAGTCACTACGGAAATTCCAGCCTGCATAGCAGTTTTTTCTATTTCCATTCGGCCAGGTGGTAGTCACGCAAAGGCATGGGGCGAGAGCAAAAATCTGGAGTCGCGTGACTCCCACCTGGCCGAAAGGAAATGGAAAAGACTGCTACGCAGGCTACAGAAATTCAAATTCCACGCGCTGAGAAATCAGTTTTCTATACACATGTACTTCGGGCACGTTCACTTCGGTAGCGAAAGATTGCTTGTCGAAAGGCCAGGTAACATGATTGTAATAACCTTATTCAAACTTGTTTGTGCAATAAAATTGTAGGGTTGTGGTCCCGAACGTCTTTGTGGCTACTCTAGTGAATAGTGCACGAACCCAGTTCTCAAAACGCAAATAGGCCCGCAAAGCGCACATGTGGTTATTGCAGGCAAGAATTTTTCCAGCAATTTGTTTTGCTATGTTTCTAAAGCAGTACGATGGTTAATTAAAACAATCATTCAGGCGGGGCAAAACAAAATGTGAGCAGGGTCTCAATGCCGAAATTACACGATACTCTAAAGAACCGGATTAGTCTTTTAGCTCTGGGTGGAAATCCAGTGACCCTTTGAGACTAGTCCCACCTACAAGACTTCACTGATGCCGTCAACTGTGTAACTAGGGAGATCGAGTCACATTCAATTTGAAGCAGTTTTGTGAGCTAGACTATATTGGAATTGTTGAGCCATTTGTGTCCTCAGGATGCTGTGTATAGACAGTTCAAGGAGTGACTGAAGTTTATTGGTGAGTGCTACGAGGTGCCTCTGGTATGGAAAGGCTTTGCTCCAGAACTGAGGCCCCAACTCGAATCAAGCGGTCAAGTGTTTTGAAAGTATAGAGACACCTCTTGAACACAATCCAGAAAAGGCTGAGACCGACAAAATTGCCATTAATCAATCATGATATAGAGAAGAGCAACGCCGTAAAACAGCAAGAAAGTCAGGTATCTGCCCGCACCATGCCGTATTCAGAAAGAATAAAGCGTCAGCGCGTTGTGTTTAACGCCCACGAAGAAGATGGTGTGTCACTGAATAAATGTATTCAGTTGGATGTGGAGCCCATCAGGGGAAGCTTCTATCTCCTATACTTGGCCTTGGAGTCAACCCTTTCCCGAGCAGATTTATTTTTAGAACGCCTACCTGGGGAGGCTTCGCGCGCTCACAGTTGAAGGAGCCAATCAAAACATCGGTTAGCAATAAATATGAAACACTTATAGCTTTTCTAAATATTTAAGGGTTGACTCAAGGAATAAGTGGATACAGAGGCTCCCCCCTGATGGGCTCCTGGTCGGATCCAGTTCTTCAACCTGACCTTGTTTGAGTACTGCTTCGTTTTCTGACCCATAAGATTTTCTCTGTGTCAGCCATAAGCTAACATAGAAGAAGAAAATATATCGTCAGGTCTGGGTCGACGAGAACGACCAGGACGTCTTACGCTATTGTTCCCACTTCCCCGTTTGCTACTTCGTGAAAAACCCGCATCATGGTTGTGTCCAAGATATTAATTAGACTTAAATTTGCTTTGATGTCCGGAGTCAGTCTTGCGCCAAGACATCTTTTCTCTGTTCTAACAGTGTTCTTAACAATGGAAAATAGACTTGATATATCGTATGTATTCGCGGCGAAAGTACTTTGTTATAGTTCCGTAGACTATGGGGTTCACACAGGCGTGCAGATACGCAGCGATATCAGCTACTCTTAATAGCACACTACCCACCCCTTTATGCTCACTGGGTCCAAAATCCGAAATTAGCCACGCGATCTGAATTGGAAGTATACACATTGCAAATAACACCACAATCAGTCCCATCATTTTAATAATCTGAAGGTCTTCTTTCCGTCTCACTTCCAAAGCAAACCTGTCCTGGGCGTTGGATATTTGTCGCTTTTTGGCTTTGCCTAAATCCCTAGCAATCAAAACGTAAGCGCTGGCGATAGTTAGCAGTGGTAGAACGTACTGTAGTGTAAACAGGACAGCGGTGTACGCGCCACTTTGCTGAGGTTTCCAGTTCTCTTTGCATCCTCCTGACTCGTCCCTTTCTGCTACGATTATAAGCGGAAGTAAGAGTAGAAACCCTGCCAACCAAATGCCGGCAATCCAACCGATGACGTATCTGTGACGCATTTCCGGTTTAAGAGAGTTGACGATGACTCGCCAGCGGTATACCGCCATGAAAGTTAAAGTGAAAATACTGGCATTGAACGTTACGGTCATGAGAGGAGAAATAAACTTACAGAACAACGCCGGAAAGGTAGTGCCACTAAGAAGAAAAACGTTGATCGGCAAAGACAACAGCATTAAAGCCAAATCAGATGTGGAGAGATTGCAGATGAGAAGATCGTTCACTGATTTGCGTTTCTTCTTCCAAAGAATAACAAGAACAAGGAAGTTTCCCGTAACTCCGAGCACGAATGTTGAAACGTATAGTGCTAACTTGATGTGCCTCTCTGATTCAGTCACCGCAGAAAAATTGGTTGGGTGGCCCATTACGAGAATCGTGAAGCACTGCAGAGGATAGATAAAACCGCCCACTGATGACGGTGAATCAGTCAGTCTTGCTTAATTCTGGAGACTCCTAAGCACAGATCAAGCGTCCATTGTCGACAAACACGCGCAATTTTATTATTTTGGTTTCCCTTAAACCTTGATAAGAAATAAAATGAGAATCAGTAAATAAAATGAGATAAATTTGCCATTGATTTATTTTACCGCCACTAATTTGTACATACAGTACATTTTTCAATAAATTATAACATTTAATTAACGAAAACGGATTACCAGAATTTTCAGAAAGAAAAAAAAAAGAAAAAGAACTAGAGTGGCGAAAGGTGTGGAGTCCTCTAGACAGACTTGTACAAACTTGTATAATTTGAGAATTGCGGAGCCAAAATGGCTGGAGACTAGACGGGTTCAGCAAGTGTGAATAGAGAAGAGAAAATGAAGTCGTTTTGTTAATGGGGAGCGGTTAGCGTTTGCCTTAAAGTAAATTTAAGAAGCAAGTAGAGGACTAGATGTCGGAGAATTCCATGATATTCTCGGGTTCAGATGGCATATGGTATGCTGTTTGATATTAGTTCCACCATCACAGATAGGGGGTGATCATCTGGGGCCCATTTTTCGCAGGTCCCGAATAGTCTACGGGTCCGAAAAGCAATTTGTAAAACTGCTACCCGCTTATTCCGAGAATCTGGTCTTTTAACATGCTTTCAGGATAAGAAATAGCAAACTAATTGCAAATTTTCGTCGCTTATAACTTGTTATGTCTCAAGATACGGGGGAAATTGTGGCACCCGAAAAACACTGGAAAAGTTTCGAAGCTTTCGCGAAACGGGCCCCTGGTGGCACAGTTATTCACTGTTGTACCTGTTATAAACAAAATTAGTTAAACGGAAAGAAGAAGGTAACCAGAGTGATAGGAAAACAGAAATCTTTGGCAGCGTAGAATGTAGAAACACTAAATATGATCAGCAAATAAAGAAGAAGAGCGCTAACTATGCTCAGAATTCAGAGTACTCACTCAAAGCACGGAAAGTACGTTTTTGAAAGAGAGAAACCGACTCTGTTTTGGTTAGCAACACATGATAAGGAAATTGAACGACCATACCACGTTACAGTAGCGAGGACATGCGGATAAACTGAAAACGTCAGTGTAATATCGAGATAATTTAATGTTAGTAAACAAAACTTTTCATTGAGTTTGTCAAGCCGCGAGAGGTTAGTGCGTCAGCTTACCACTAAGGCGCTTGTGGTCCATCACATTTTCGGAAACCCTCAGTAAGATCGTCGAGACAGGAAAATGAATTCACGGGCGAGAGAATTGCTCCTGAATACTTCGTCTTCGTTCTGACGGTCTACCCGCTCTACCCCTTGGTCTCCGCGAACGGGTTGACCATTAAAAGCAACAACAAAACTGACCTGAAAAGCGACGTACGTGCCACTGAGTTCCTATTACTATCCCTTTCGTAACTTGACCCTTAAAGTGTCATCAGCAAGGGACTAATGGAGAACCACGTTTCACAGGAGTGTTTATAAATCCGGTCGTAGATTTTGATGGTAAACGAGTTTTCCCAAGCAATGACGCTTAATGATTTAAATTTTTTCCGGCTAAATTCATTTACTGTCATCAACCTTTCAAACCAAAGTCAATGTGATTGACTTGAAAATCAGTTTTAAAGCGACAATGTAGCGATTAAATTATCTTGTATTAAAACAGAAAAAAGGCCGACGATTGTCTTGACGCCTTCGGTGCAGTTTCAGTTTGGAAAAGCAAAAGAAAGACAATGCTCAAAGAGAATTTAATTTAAAGGAGAAATCTTTTGTTTTTAACGCCCATTTACAAATAGAGGAAGGAAGCAAAAAATACAGAACAGTGGTGAAATCATGAAAAGTAGTCAGCTCTCTCAACACGCACGAGACGTTATCGTGAAAATAATCTATACATCCCTGTTTTCTGTTTTTTATCTGTTTCCCATTTCTTACGCTACTGACCTTGATTCCTTTTCTATATATGCTATTGTTCCCCCAGCCTATCCCAAGTTTCAACTCCAGTCACACCAGTATACGTATACCGATTAGAGGAAAAATACCTTAGGGTTGTTTTTATTCAGTCAACCGTCGTTTCCACTTCTCATCAAGGCAAATTCGAGTGTTAAGTTCAGTCTTCATCGATAAAATGCAGTAATTGTTACGAGTGTGGATGAAATTTTGACTGACCGATAATCAGTTTCAGAAGGGTTACGATACTTAAATAGTCTTTCTTAGCTGTAAGAATGTCGGCTACATTAATCAGTGCCCTCCTACGCTTGCTTCAAGCCACGCGAGGGACGGAGGTGGCGGTCATATTCGCAAACGTTCCGCAACATGCAACTTGATTAAAACAAAAAAAAAACGAAATCAAACTAACGCTGAAAAAAGTAACTGCCAGACAAAATGTCAGTACAGAGTACGTCAACAACTGCTTCAGGACGTAAGTTGTCTTAATGCTTGCGGCATGATATTGTGAAGGAAATCAGCCACAAGTGTAGTTTAAAGGGGTAAGAACCACGTAAAAAGTAACAGAGCGGAGGAGGTAAGGTGGAGATGCCGCTTACTAGACGATTACTACGTCTTCCACATCGTGGGTGGTGGGGGGGGGTGTCTCGATCAGTGTCGCTGTGAGCTGTAGTAATCTGTTCTACGTAAATTCTCATCAAACGTTTCTCAAGAGAAGGCGAAAAGATAAATGAATTATGGAAATTAAAATATGATTATGATTTCCACCCGATTTATAATCTTTCATGATCACTCTCTCAGTTGCGCGGCCTTTTATGTACTTTATCAAGCAGGTACGGTAATTACGTCGGTGAAAATCGGTGTGCTCTGTATGTGACAAATGAAAATAAAATTCGCCGCCTGCAAACCAAAATGCTGTTAATGTTCACCAAACCGAAGATTTAAGCAGAAGAATACAATTATAACAATCTGGTTTCATCTACATCATCTATGGACCAATATGAGACGAATTACGCACAAAGCTGACATGCCAACGTCCACACTTCAAAATTCTGAGACATGACTGTTTTTGAATTGTTGACAAAGTAACTGCGAGTTCATTAGATTCGAAAATATAATTACGGTGATAAATATTAAGAGTACAAAACGGAGAGAACAGGTGATTTTTATGAACCTTTTTCGTTGTTTTTGTGTACAAAATCGTAAAGTAAGATAAAACAGTTGCTCACGATAGTGGTGGAAAAACTTTCCAAGTCGCTTGGATAATTTATATGAAGGGAATAAATAACGCAAAAGTAATGACCCATGCCAGTTACTGGCCAGTCGTATTTACATCAGTGTGTTGCACATAAACTATGGTTGCCCAAAAAACGATTTCCGAAATTTCATTAAATTGACTCTGTTGGAAAGCTTAAATAAACATTTTGCAAGATTTCTTGGACAGTGTTAATTAACAGCACGGCAAAGTTTTTTTTATATTAAAAGCATCATGTTTTCTTGGTCTAATTTTTGGTTCCAAAATATATTTATTTAAGAATCCAAAGAATCCAGAGATCAACTCTGACTATAAAGCGTAATTAAAATTCGAAAAAGAAAATAAGATGAAATTAAGTACAAAAGAAAAACTTTAAGTGAGCTATAATCAGAAGCTGAACTGAATGCAATCGGTAATTTTCGTCTTAAAATACTTACCGCTCTTTTTCTCTCTATTTTTTTTCTTATAATGGCAAGATGTCATAAAACGAATTTTCCTCAGTTTTACAATACCAAGGCTCAGTGGTCTTGTCATAAAAAAATCATTACACCGCAGTAAACATCCGAGGTTGTAATGAAGTTAAATTCCCTGTACATGTAACTCACCTCCAGAAAGAGTTGTACTTTTCGAGTTCCTCCACCGGACGAGATTTTAGCCGCTAATGAACACTGAAAATAATTTTGATTTCTGTTCAGTGCCTTTTTGAGTGGAGATCGGCCCACGCCGAGTTTATGTTGAGTTTAAATGACAAACGAAGAACGGATGAAAAAAATAACAATAAATAATAATGAAATATTAAAATCACAATATTTAAATGTGGCCGATGATGTGTTTTATCTATGCTTTTTATCAACACCAAATGTCAGCTTGGAGGTAAATTCCCACCGCGACGTGATATTATACGTGCGTAATTTTCTGTCTTTGCCTCGCGGCTTCACAGTGAATATCGCACCGGAAACCAACGCACCGGAATGACGATATTTTCCTCAAAAGTCTCCCACTTGCGTACAATGCACTCAGGATTTGTTCTAGAGGCAGAATCAATAATGCACGGTTCAATTCGATCTGTTACGAACCTCCCCTCCCCCAGCACAAGTCCATTCCTGATTCCTTAGGGCCAAGTGAGCGGTCTTTTCCTGGGGATAGAGGGTGGGGTAAATCACCTGAAACTTCGTTGATCACCGGACCGTGTGAAGGGGACTGTTCATTTCCAGGGAAAATCTCTATAATTTGGGGCGACTGGTTTAATATCAATATTTAATTGAAAGTATATGTTTCAGAAGCACTTTAAAACGTTACAATTTTCTAGAAAACTTGGTTGTGCTTTCCCTTTTTGACGATTAATGTAGTCTTACTATTCTGTCCACTGCTTGTAAGCCTTAAGTGCGTTTAGAGGTTTTCTTGAGACTTCTTTATCTCGTAAAGTGTTCATTCTCTCATTACAATGTGCATGGTGTGTCCTTCGCGCGATGAACTCTATACAAATGTACTTGTCAAAGGGTCTAGGTTTTGCTATTGTTCGAAAATCAATGCTGAAATCAAAACGACGTATTTGTGATAAATTGAGGAGGGCAACGGGGTGAGGAATTGAGCTTCAAGTAACAAAAAAAAAAAGCAAATCTTCGGCGGTATCCCGGGTGGGGATGATAAACGGTAGTTGAACTATCCATAATTTCCCAGTAAATGGAGACATGTTCTTTTGGTGAGAATCATGATGATGATAACGGCCATACTGATACTCATGTTGCTAATGATGATAACGACGCCGATGCCGATTCTGATGCTTCATGATAATGCTGATAATGAAGACGCTGTTGATGACGCTGATGATGATGATGATATTACGCTTGCTGACACACAGAACGTTTGTATAATAACAACAGAGCAATGACCTTACGTCACAATTATTCAAGATGGCGGCGCCCAGGAAATTTTAAAGTGAAAGCGAGCGATTCTAAAATTTATTTGTTGTTTTTTTTTCTGATACAAACGCTTTCTACGACTTTTTTTTCAAACAAATTTCATTGTAAACATTATTTCCCGCTTTTTAAAGTTATCTCTTTGTAGGAGTGGAGGTTCGCTTTAATGTTTAGTCCTCTAATTTTGCAGCAATAGGACCCACGAGGAAGGACAGCCGAAAAGTAAACACAACAATTTCTCGCGTCGAGTTTAGCCTCGGCTGCAGGTTGATTAACACCTCCCTGTGTGCCTCTTCTTGTCTAACATTGTTAACACACGTTTTAATTGGACCCTGAAAGGTCGACACCACCAACACTTTCCGACAATAGCCAACAATGTTGGATGCTGGGTATTGCTGGGAGCTTCTTTAGACCAAGACTTTCTGCATGATTGTAGGTTAAACCAATATTAAAAAGTTCCCCCACCTGTGTGTTTAATATGAGGACGCAACGCTGATTTGATAAGTGAATAATCAATACGAAACTAACAAGAGGGATAAGCCGTCCATCTTACATATACATGTACTATTTTCCGATCCAAGATATTCACAACAAGAAAAAAAGTATGGTATTATTTTATTTCCCATCACCCAGCGATTAAAAAAACCTCAAGAAATCACCCAGGAGACAAAATACAACTGGGTGTCCGTTATTATTATTTAACAATAGACCTTTTTACCGATACAACGGCCATCTTGAATTCTATGATTCTGAAAGAGATATTACTGGATCCCGAGGGGGCAAATTCGCACACATATAAATTTGGTTTTGGCAGGAGTCCATAATCCGGAGCGTACAACTCCCATACTAGGGCTATGTCAAGGCATTTTCAGACCGCGCTATTTTTAGACATGTTTTTACCGCGAAATGTTCAGTTCCAGTCCCCACAAAAATTGAGATATGGGGAACCAATAAAACTTGGGCAACCAATACCTCCTGATTATAAGAACAACTTCTTCCACACATTGAAGATATGCATCACAGATATGCTATTTTAAGCTAAGAAATATTAAGAAAAGACAAATATAAAAGCCATGAGCTCATATCAAATCCATAGATCGCGCTATGGAAGTAAAAATGACTGTAACTGCGTAAATGATTGTTCCTCCTACTGGCTGTTCTCAAGTCTCCTGCGAACGTCTTCCAGCTCCTCTTTTGTCCTGCACGGAAAGATAAGGGAGGGCACGAGCTTGAGGAAACATAACGGAGAATGCGCCAACTAATTTATGATCTTGAAAATGAAAATGCACCCGTGTTCTGAAGAGCCAGACAGGGACGCGATGCGTGACGCCTCGCTCCTTTTAATGCATAGCCACAATCAATTGCAGTGAAGTGAACTTTTGGTCTGCGGCCTAGTAGACCCTCGCACAAAATATTGCACTGGCTTTTGCTTCAACGCTTTCGCGGTGCGCAATTGCGCCCTCTTGACTTAACACATGCTGAGTGCAATAACTATGCTTGCACATGCGTAATTTAAACGGAAGAATACCCGGCTTCCAGTTTTGGATTATCCCAAAACCTCTTTGTGTGCTTCACTATCGCGGAAATAGTGGAGACAACACTACCTGCACTAGAGAGATTTCGCATTGTATGCTAGAACCACACGTCTTCCCGTTATAAAACTGATCTGTCATTCGAACCATTTGCAATCCACAGGGTGACAGCACTGAATAAACGGATTGCTTTTAAAGAGGAAGTGTCTCAGCAATTTCCCACCCATTTGCAGCAAGTTCCCACATATATTACCACGCTATCATATTATCATCCCCCCACCCCCAAATTAGCGACCCCAAATAAAATTTGTTAAAAAAACCTGCAAAATAGGACGGTACATGACAAATATAATGAACTTACTTTTCAACAAGAGCGTCATGATCAGTGAACACTTTCTCCTGCATGGTTTTGCTCCGCTCGAGGTATAATATTGCTCGCTCGAATTCCCCCTTTTCCTTGAGTACCATTCCGAGATCAAACAGAGATTTAGCCGTGTCCCTGTGGTCGTTCAACAACTTGTCTCGAATCGTTAGGGCTTCCCTCACGTACCGTTCAGCGTCATCGAATTCTCTTCGGGCGTGATAATCATTGGAAAGGTTGTTGAGGATGGTAGCAGTGAAAGGATGATCACCCAATCTTTCTCTGTAAATGGGCAACGCTTTGTCTCGTCTCATTCTTATAGCCTCTTGATAATTTCCTTCAAGCGAGGAAGCAACTGAACAAGAAAATCAGGTTTGAAAAATGAGCCAAAATGAGAGACGGTGCCGGATAGTTTGTAGTTTGACATTTGATATAAACGGTGAATTCTAGTTCTCCCCAAGGATAAACCAGTTACTTTTCAAAGGTCTTACAGCACCGCCGGACTATGAGGGTACAATTACCTATGAGGGTACAATTACCCTTTATCATAGACTACATTGATAAGTTGTATTTACCATTTGTGTTGTACGCTCCCGCTTTCGATCTGGTTTGTGTGGGAAGTACATGGTCCTAATAGCCCCTCTTTTCGGGTCCCAATAACTTGATTTGTAATCAAATGAATCTTAACTTGCCTAAGTATCTGCGATGCGTCGAATCAATCTCATTTAAGACCTCACAATTCAGTGTGTCCAGTTATTTCCATGTGAAGCCTTTAATAGTGATTTCAAACAAATAATCAAAGTACAGTGTAACTTGTGGCACGCGATGGCCTGACCATCTTTGGAATAAGAATACATGGAATATTTGGTTTACTAGCCTGCTTGCAGGCGGTAATTTGTGATTTGCTCGCCATATTGGACGGGTGGAAAATCTGGGACCAGTGACAAGGCGAGGGGGTGGGGGGAAGGGGAGAAAAGGCGAGAAAAACCGCCGGTTTCTCTCCCCTTCCCCCCACCCTCTCGCTTTGTCATTGGTCCCAGATCTTCCACCCGTCCAATATGGCAACCGAATCACGAATTACCGCCCGCAAGCAGGCCATCGGTTTATCTGTTCATTTGGGACTTCCGTTTTCAGAATGAACGGAATAGCATTCTATTTGTTCTGCTCCCGATAGCAGAATAAATGGCATCAACAGGATGCGGTTTACTCAGAATACACAGAATATGCGTTCGTTTGGAAAACCTTGTTCCAGTTATTCCGTTAATCCCAACCGGCAATAGGAATAGATAGAATAGTACTAAAAGAATTCATCCTAAATCTTACCTGCCATGTCGTTATATGTCGCACCCAGCATGACCTTGCATATATTCTCGCCGCCTTCCTCCTCACCAGGCCCTGGCGCCTCCACTGCATTCACTCGAATACGAATTGCGTGCTTAATCTTTTCTCTTCCTTGCACACGGGAGTCATTCTCTTTTGCTAAACATCGGCCAAGCTTAGCGAGGCATTGAGCTCTGCTGTTACCCTTGTCGATGCCAAGCTCAGTCTGGATTGTGTCGGCTCTCTCCAGATAGGGTTTAGCTCGTGCAACAACAGCACTACACGGTCCGGGTGTGCAGGGGCAGTTGAAAATTTCTTTGATTCCAAGGGAGGTAAGGCATTCACTCAGTCTCCCTTGTTCTCCCATGTCTTCACACTTGCGTTTCAATGATTCGAACACAAGTCGAAACGTTGACTTCGGCATCATCTTTGCAAGCAGTTCACCCACCATGTTAAAGACATCGATGCATTTTTTCACTCTTTCTTCATTCATTTCGTGGTTGTTAATCCACTCGATAAGCTGCATTACGTTCTCTTCCTCCTGCAGAAAGTCAGTGATAGCCGATTCTGCATCTTTGCTTAAGAACGCTTTGAAAGTGTCTTTCAAGAAGGAAAAGAGGTAATCGATGAGCAGATTGCGAGCATCGCCGAAGCCTTGACGAAACGTCTCTTCTTTTGCCTTGTTTTTGCAGTATTCCCGAATGACCGAGAGAAATGTATACCAGCAGGTATCTCCAAAGAATTCTTGTTGCAAGAGAGAGCACTGTCCGAGTTCTATCACGCGGCCGATGATTTCACACTCACTGGATGTAGTGGAACAAAATACTTTTCCAGCTTTAGCTGGCTTAAACCACCCTCTGATAAGAGCGCAACTTAACAGAGTGGCCTGTTCTTCTTGTTTAAGTCTGCCAAAGCACCAATCTAAGCACACTTCAATCTTGTCTCCTTCTGCAACTGCACCCATCTTTTGGCACAAGAATTCCATTCTTCCTCCCGGAGAACAACTACTCATGTAGTCCACAACACCACTCAGATTGTAATATGACGACATCAATGTGAAAAGGATGAGCGGGATGCCACTACAAATGTCACACAATTTGTCCGAAATCTCTTTGGTAACCGGCCTCCTTGTGCGTGCGGCCTCCAACAGGTGAAAGGATTCCTCACGTGAAAAGGGATGCAGTGGTATCAGCTCTTTTATTCCAATGCGAGGAAAACTAACATCTCTTGACGAAGTAACTAGTAACTTGACTTGTCTTGAACATTCCGTGATTTCTCCGATCAATGTCGTGATCGACTCAGTCCTCTGTCGAGCTGTTTCAGCCACAGGTTGATTTTCCCGCTCGTTTAGTAGCCACTCGAAGTTATCCAGCAGCAAAATGTAAAACAAATCGCTTCTTGCAGTCAACCGGTTTTTTATTTCAGCTACGGGGTCGTCTACAGGGTAGCCTCGATAAATCTGCTTAATAATTTTTCCTGCCAAGTCCTCGAAAGTGGAAATGTATTTGCAGTTGAGGTACACAACCAGTGTGCGATCGTCACCTTTCCGTATCTCGTTGGCGACCTTGATAGCCACCTGTGTTTTACCGATTCCAGTGGCTCCATGTAACAAGACAAATTTACACCTATTACATGGATCGAGAAAGGTCTGTATTTCAACAACCTCTTCCCGTCGATTGACAAAATGAGGAGCCGGGTCAGGGAGGAGAGAAAGGTCCCTTAGGTTACCTGAAAAATAGTCAATTTTACGATCCAAATTAACAGCATGGCTTGCGTTCTTCCTCACATTTCGGCCCCAAAAATTCACGAGCATAGTGTTTCGTTGTAAAATCCAGTGAAATTTGATTTAAATTTGAAAGCTAAAGCATTAAGACTCCACATCATTAAGAATCACAACGAATGGGACAATTAGTTAACCTACATTTACGTTGCAACATTGTTGGCCAACATAGGAGACTGTTACAATGGATGTGCCGGGAAACATTATTTAGCATCTTGTTTGCTGTTTACCAAAAAAATCATTGAAATTTTTTTAATTTGAGCTGATGTGTTGCCCGTTAGCAACAGCTTTGATGCAAGTACCGACTAAAAAGAGAGAAATAAGCTAAAATAACTGAATTTCATGTTTTTTATGACAAGCAGCAGCCTGCCATTTCCCGTTAGTCGTTTGCCGTAAACGCGATCCTAAATCTTTCCATGCTGGTCAACGTTTGCCAAATGTTGATCAGCATGGAGATAAAGTAAAGATCTTTCAAGGACGGAACAGCTGTCGCACTAGTCGTTATTTTACTGAATCTTCTTCAGAAAGAAAAACGGCATTAAGCTAGTGTTGCCACTGTTGGGAAAAATACGGAAAATACGAGACGAGAATAGATCTAAACGCGGCCCTGTTTTCGGAACTTTGAATTAATCTTTCGAGTTCTTCGTCTTTCCGCTGGCGTTTTGTAGAACCCCGGTGCAAACCCAAAACTAGACCGTGAGCTTAACCGGCGGAAAAAAACACACAAAAGTTTATTCGACAACAGTTGCATTACACACCCTTCGAACTATGGCTATTGACGAATACATGAACGCTACATTTATACTCTTCCTAACAATAGCCAGCTTCCGATTAGCCACAGCGCCGAACGGACTAATGCTTCACACATTCCAAAAGTACAAATTTTGTCTTTGATGTTCGCTTTGCAACGACATTAGCCATTTTGGAAATCCCAATGCCTACTGGGGCGGGCGACTGGGTACTTGAAGCTAATTGGTTGTTTATGCGTGCAACAAAGTGTTCGGCGAAATGCTTAATCCAAAACAAAACTTTGCCCAAGATTCATTGAACAAAACATATTGGCGTATCGTTGCTAAACGCTTCAACATGTTAATCAGCAGTGTTGCAACTTTTTAAAAATGTTTAGCCGGGGCTTTCCGCCGATTACGTCAGCAAAATAGCAAAGGAGTTCCTTCGCTCAAGAAAGAGAGTGTAAACCAGTCAAATGAAACAAAAACCAGACTGACAACTGAAAAAAAGTCAAAACCGCCTCTCTCCGCTTTTCTAAAATATTTTTTATGTCCGTTTATTTCAACTCTTGTTCAGCATAGTTACAAAGAATATTGCGAAAATAACACTCTTTGACAGTATTATAAGGCTGATTTGTGTCAAGCTCATGTGTTCTATAGGGCCTTAACAATCTCACAATTTTGGGTTATAATCTATTTATTAATATTATTATTATTATTATTATTATTATTATTATTACTGCTTCACATAAAACAACAACACTAAACAAAAAAAAGGAATGATAAGACAAACCTCGAACTACAAGAAGTATCACAGAAACGCATGATTATGAATCAGAGTGGCTGAGGTGAGGGTCCATTCAGTATTCAATATCAATCAAGTTGAAAATACCTGGACTACTTTCTGGTATTGGTGCTGAAAGGCGACGGTCTTTATCTGAGAGGAGATAATAAAAAAATCAACTAAAACCGCCAAAAATATTAAGAATAACATCAAATATGCCTGAAAAATGCGTAAGCTTTGTATGAAAGACTGAATTCCTGCAGCATAAGTTGGTCTTATTTGACCTAAGACACTGCTAAATAGATGTTTCAAGTAAGAGAGGTAATGTCCGGAAATTTGCGTTCGATGAAGGGGAACGCATCCTAATTCTGTCGTCAAGCGAGATGTCGTGCGAGTATTATGGGAAGCCATGGGCCTCCAGGATATGAAAGCCGTCTTGAACTGACCTAAGCTATTTTGCTAATGCAACGTTCTCCTGGTTCTATTGCCTTGTGGGTTCAAAAAGCCATTACTTGGATAAAAATGGGCCTATTAATTTAATAAATACATCACATTTTGCTCCCACAAGGGAATGAAAAAAGGAGAAATTTGCAATAGCAAAATGTCCTATTATCAGCGCGGTGTGTTAGGTGTCATGGAAATAAGCACATGCGTGCGTTTGAGCAGCTCACTATCATTGCCTGGACTGAGACTACAGCGTCTGTTTCGTGGAAATGAACTACTAAACAGTTTTCTGATGCTCTAGTAAGTTGTTGCAAACAAATTTGCTAACCATAGCTCGAATAAATCAACACAAGTTCTCTCACTGAGGAACAAAACAGAAAAAGAAAATAACCCAAAAGCTTGTTTTAAACGCTATTGCAAGATCTCTTAGTTCTTCTCTCAAACCTTAGTTGATAGAGGAACTACGTTCAAACACTTGCATACGCTTACTACCACGCCACCTAACCCACTGCAGCATGACTTCGAGGTTCATTCCTGCGAGCCCGCAAACCGCACTGGACAGCTGTAATGTCAATATCACCATGGCTACTAATTAGCACAAGGGATCGAGGTGATGTTTCCAGTTCAAGATGGCGTTCAAACCCTAAACTGGCTCTCCGTTGTTCAAAAGTTGGATAACGCTATTCACCGGATAAAACACAGGGAGTTATCCACTGGATAGTGATTTATCGGAAGATAGGGCTATCCAACCTTCGAACAACTGGGGCCAGACCTACACTCGTGGGACATCCCACCAGGGCGACACGATTAGTATCCGTTCTCCTTCGTCGAAAACAATAAGCCTGATACAGCCTAGACACTCGTTGTGCTATTCTTGAAGTGCCATGCATTAGTGCACTTCATTTCTATTAAGTTTATAACGTACAACACTAAACAAAAAGGAATGATGAGACAAACCATTCAAACAGAACTTACGAGAACATCAGAGAACCTCACATCGGACAACATGCAGTAGCTGACGTGAGGACCATATAGAAATCAGTGTTAATTTTAAGTTAAGATACCTGGATTACTTTCCTGCATTGGTGGTGAAGGGTGAGGTTCTTCACCTGACAAAGAAAAATTAAAAAATTAAC
>BLFK01000309.1:1634115-1654115 GCA_014634185.1 Astreopora myriophthalma | reverse complement strand
TGAAAAATGCGTAAGCTTTGTATGAAAGACTGAATTCCTGCAGCATAAGTTGGTCTTATTTGACCTAAGACACTGCTAAATAGATGTTTCAAGTAAGAGAGGTAATGTCCGGAAATTTGCGTTCGATGAAGGGGAACGCATCCTAATTCTGTCGTCAAGCGAGATGTCGTGCGAGTATTATGGGAAGCCATGGGCCTCCAGGATATGAAAGCCGTCTTGAACTGACCTAAGCCATTTTGCTAATGCAACGTTCTCCTGGTTCTATTGCCTTGTGGGTTCAAAAAGCCATTACTTGGATAAAAATGGGCCTATTAATTTAATAAATACATCACATTTTGCTCCCACAAGGGAATGGAACAAGGAGAAATTTGCAATAGCAAAATGTCCTATTATCAGCGTGGTGTGTTAGGTTTCATGGAAATAAGCACATGCGTGCGTTTGAGCAGCTCACTATCATTGCCTGGACTGAGACTACAGCGTCTGTTTCGTGGAAATGAACTACTAAACAGTTTTCTGATGCTCTAGTAAGTTGCTGCAAACAAATTTGCTAACCATAGCTCGAATAAATCAACACAAGGTCTCTCACTGAGGAACAAAACCGAAAAAGAAAATAACAATAAGCCTGATACAGCCTAGACACTCGTTGTGCTATTCTTGAAGTGCCATGCATTAGTGCACTTCATTTCTATTAAGTTTAAACGTACAACACTAAACAAAAAGGAATGATGACACAAACCATTGAAACAGAACTTACGAGAACATCAGAGAATCTCGCATCGGACAACATGCAGTAGCTGACGTGAGGATCATATAGAAATCAGTGTCAATTTTAAGTTAAGATACCTGGATTACTTTCCTGCATTGGTGGTGAAGGGTGAGGTTCTTCACCTGACAAAGAAAAATTAAAAAATTAACTATGAACAAAAACCATAAAGAAAAACTCGTTTGTTCTCTCTTATCTTGAGATCAAGTTAAAAGACTTAGATTTTCAGAACAAGCCCATCTCAGTTTTACAATTTGCTTTTCGGGCCCGTCAACTTTTCGGGATTTTCGAGAAACGGATCGCGCTAAACGGGCCCCAGTTCCGAAATACGCAAAGCCGCAGTAATTTTGGTCCATTATTGCACCCGACAACCCAATCTCGTTCCCAGAGCCCATGTATCTTTTGGTCAGCGACAAGACACGGAGCTTTGAAATAATCAATTTGCACAACTACGTTGATTGCCTACTCGATTTATCAAACTGCTCATACGTAAACTACCGGAAGTAAAACTGCTCGTGAACAAAACCAGAACAGCTGAGCGCGAATTTTAAACGAATATGGCACAGAAAACTCCAACTAAACTTGTAAACACAAAGTTGTAAACCCTTGAGTTCTAATGATCGCCCCATTTCACTTCTCAGGAAACTGAAGATGAATCCCAAACTTTGGTATATGAGTGACTTGCCAAAACCCTTTGGTAAAACCGCTAAAACATCTCTTTTCATCATCGCAACCGTTTTCAAGTTCATTGGACTCTCCTAGCTTTTCGAGTGCGGGTTGTATGCCTTTGTAGAACGCATCGACATGGACTTTTATCTCTGGACGCCATATTGAAAACCACGGCATGGATGCGCCGTGTAACTAGATTATTCCAGAGCTCCGAGTGTCTTGGCGCTGACCAAAAGATACGTGGGCGCTGGGAACGAGATTGCCAACAACCACTGTTGTTTTAACTTTCTGACACTGCGCAAAAGAGCCGGCGGAAGGCCGTGATTCCGTTGGCAGCCATGTAGAGGTCGTCATTCTCAGTGCATGATGAGCTGGAGAATCTCCGGCTCTGGGAACCACACTGGGTAAAGGCAAGGCTTTGTGCCAACTAACACACGACATACTTTGCACGCTCTGAGGAAAAACACATCGTGCAAGTAAAATGTATTAAAATAGCTTTCTCCTCAATTTTGTGACAGAATAATTCCAGAAATGTTTGAGTAGAATGGGATGAAGGTATCGCAAGGTTTCATCCTTAGAAAACGTCTTCGCAAATAGGATATTGTGCCACCTGAAAAAGTTCAAGTTGAGGGGTTTCGAGTAACGCGCGCCTGGCCTGTTTAGAGGGCGCTAAGTGATGGAATCACAAATGGGTAGTGTAAGCTAGCCGCAATTGAGTCAGGGTGGTTTACCCTTGATTCTCAGAGAAAGTAAGCGGGTGAATCTTTTTCGTGAATCACGATCGCGAAACGCAACAACGCAAAACAACACTTAATTGTAAATGGTTTGAACGTCAAAGACCTTAACACCTTTCCATTGTTGTGGACAAGTCATTTTTTTTTTAATTACGACCTCCTGTTCCAACTTAGTACTTTCTTTGTTCTATAATAATGAAAGCATACAATAAATGAACAACAATGACTATTCTATAACGATGAATCAAAATAATGACCTTGCCCTACTCGCTCGGTCGCTATTTTTAAGATTTTTTTAAAAAAAAGACCTCTGGACTCAGACATCCTAAAAAGACATGAAGACACTAATTTGAAGTGGCTTACACATCAAGCACTCAACAAACTGTCCCAGGCGGAATAGCTAATCAATGTTGACCTTTACAGCACCGTGCACGACATGCCGATTGGCATTTGCCAGTTATATATTTTTTTTTTCGGTTTGACGGGATTTTTCCCCAGGGTTAAACTACCCCCTACAAAGAAAACTTGCTGCGTTCGTGCGGACAGAACCTTGAACCGGTGCGAGCTGAGCCACCCGAAAAAATATAGACATTTACTGGGTTTGAAACTGAATTCACAAGCCGCTTCAAGGTTTTTCCTTTTACCAAGCACAGAAAATTGAGGGTCTCCCAGGGGTTTTGGGGAACAAGGGAACATGGCCAATTTGAACTGGGGAACAGGGGGAACAAACACGAAATATCTCAGGGAACAAGGAAACACAAACCATTTTAGCCATTTTTAACCAAGTTAAAAAGCCTCATTTTTTGTTTTGATATGTTTTCCTAGCACAGAGCTACTTCATTTTAACAGAGAAAATTATTTCTTATGAACTAGAGAGTAGATCACCGAAATTATGTGCGCACTAAATTTATGTAACCAATTGCGAGGAAGCCTCAAAACTTTCCCTTCATCGCAGTCACAATTTTGTAACTGCTCACATTCCACTATACGTGGGTGCGATCGTTTGGGAAATCAGGGTTTAGATCTGCGCCATCCTCCGATCGAACATAAAATCTGAAAACGGTTCGCCGTGGATTTTGTTAATTGACATCCTTCCCCGATATGGATTTTAATTAACAATTCTGCGGCGAAATCCGTTTTGGGATTGTGTGTTCAAATGGAATTTTGAGATCTAAACTGAGCCAGATTTCCTAATGGCACGCACAATATGTATAATGATTCCTTTCATGTGTTCATTTTCACAAAATTATTTTCGTGACATTCTTGAACACTGAACAAAGGATTTGGAGCGAGAGAGGTTAGGGGTAGGAACTGTTCAAAGCCAAAGATAAACCGGTTGCAGTTGGCTGAAAGGCAAATTTGCGTTCTTAAAAAACTGACAATTGTTTTTGTTAAATGTTTCTTAATTTTCCGGCCAAAATTGTCTTTAATGTTCTTCTGGTGAATCGTTTAATGCTGCATGGTTCTAGCTAATAAAGCGCGTATCATGCACAAACTAATTAGCCGTCATTTCCTTCTAAGAAAAAGGTATTATTTACACGGCCACTTAACTTGCAAAGTAGAAATGACAATATTCATTTAATCAGAAATTTCCCAGAAGAGCAGGAAAAGTTCTTTTTCACTATTTTCTGTTTCTCTAAGTTCTTGACAATACACATAATATAATCACTTTTACCTTGTGAAGTCCACGTTATTTCGATTTGGTTCAATTAGAACCACTCGGGTAGCCGACGCGTACTTACGGCATTGGGCCGATAGAAACTGATTGCCCCGTTTGAGTTAATTTCGGTCATCTCACGTATTTTCGTATACTTACCGAAATGAGTAAGGCATGTGCGATGCCTTTTTTTTTCCTCATTAAACCGATTACTTTATAGCATTCTTGTGACGCTGCTGTCCTCGCTTCTTCAAACGTTACGCAATGCAGCAATTCTGAATATGTGTATGCGCATACGCAGGATGAGTTTCAAGCGCCGAACTGATTCGTCGATTTGCAGTCACTAAATCAGATACGTATCGAAGCCACGCAACTATACTTAACACTGTAATGTGTTACATGTCCGAAATGCAGCGAAAAATTAAAACACGGGTACCTAACAACATGCATTCATAACACTTGGTTGTTGAAAACAGCCGAACCGAAAAGGGGCAAGCATAGGCCCATCTTTGTCCTACATTGATGGCAAGCAATGTTGATCAATGATTTATGCGGTCGCCTTGTGAGTCCTTTGCATTTTGTTGTATTTTTTGAAGAGAATGAAGGAAAACAAGGCTGGAATCACTAAAGTTTGCTTATAACTCAAAGCGAAAAACGGAATTAAGTGTGCCCATCGAATCGAAAAACTGAAAAACTGAGTGTTCAGGAACAATCGAAAAGTCGAAGTGTTAATGATTAACACTCCTTTAGAGTTCTGTGCTTACCTTGCTATCCAAAACATCAAGACACCTCTTCAAGTTACGTAGGGCCTGTTCCAAGCAAAATGGCAACAAACCCTTGATTTATGTCACCTTTATTTCCGCAGCCTCGACAAGGGAGTCAAAAAGAGAGAACCTAGGTTCGAGGTTGTTATTTACGTTTACACGACCGCTTTTTGATTGGTTGATTCGTCCAACCGATTAAATTCCAAAAACTTTGTGACATCTTAGGTCGTGAAGCGGACTTCATCCGAATCTGTCATAGTATTCGGATAAAAAAATGGAAAACTTTTTTCTATCAAATACATAAAATATACTGTGATCTGGAATTCGAGAATTAGTTCTCGCCCCGCACAGGATCACTGCAGGGATACCTCATTTCAGGGAAATCATTAAAAATTCAGGTTTTCCCAGGAGGCCAATATTAAATACAAGCGATATGCCCCAACTATTTCATCGCTTTTCCTCGAAATCCACACTTAAAAAAATGCAATGAAAAACTATAATACCGTTGACCAACGTTCAGTTGACCCCGTAAACTTAGTTGCAACAGCATTAGGCCATGCGTTCAATTTTGTGGGCTAATATTTTCGCCGAATTCAAGTGCATCAAGCAATCTTAAATGATCTTAAATTGACTTATGCGGTCACCAATTTTTTTGTATGTCCTTGCTTTTGAAGCGTTGGACGAACCCAGCCTCAAAACCTTCAGGTCTAACGTACCCTTACAGAAAACGCAAAACGGGCCTGAATTACTGGACCCAATCTTCGTGCATATTATGCCCCTCGAATCGAAGAACAGAATTTTGCTAAGACCAATTCCGATGGTCAGTTCAAGTAATAAACGTGTATTTTAATAAATCGAAATTCGCCTATTCAGGGAAAGTGACAAAGCTGCGGTCACATACTAACTACGTAGAAGTCGTTCAGAGTTACTCTTACCTTGCTACCCAATCCTCAACACCCCCTACACAGCAAGCAGTGGATTCTCGTCTCTTATCCGCTTTGGTAGCGAAACGAGAGAGAAACCGCTGCGAGTAAGCGACCCGTTCTGCTCGGCAAAGAACGGGTCGCTTGCTCGCAGTGGTTTCTCTATCGTTTCGCTACCAAAGCGGATAAGAGAAGGGAATCCACTGCTCGCAGGGTGCAACACCCCTTGTTCAGGCCATGGAAGATTCTCAGAATGAACGCCTTGATTTATCCCACGTTAAGTAGTTCAACATATTAAGTGAGCGAAACTTGACAACAACGTTATTAGCTGAAAACTGTGTTAATTGGGCACAAAGTGCTTCAAAAGAATCCGTTATATTATCGATCTTTCGAAATATCGATAATTGGAATCAGCTTTTAAAGAGAACACTAGTTATGCAATCGCCGTGTTCAGGGCTTTAGCATTTATTTCCCATCGAATCGAAGAACCGAGTGTTAACTTACCTTGCCATCCAAAACATCAAGACGCCTCTTATGTCATGTCAAGTTAGGGCCTATTCCGAGTACCCATAAATAGAGTCGACTAGCACAAAACCCTTTACGTCACTTTTATTTACATTTACAAGACCGCATTTCCATGGACAGTGGTTTGATTGGTTGATTAGTCCAACAAAGTGACTCTGTGGAATAAGGTCTGACACTGTTAAATGTTAGCTCAGAGCCGACTTTCTCAGAATCAGTACAACTACCTAATGATCGGATTAAAATTGGAAAACGTTTTATACCAAATACCTAAGAAAAAGGGAAATTAGTTCTCATGATGCAGACTCCCTGCAGGGTCACCTCGAGCTCCTTTTCAGGGAAATCTTTGTGGGTTAAATATTTTAGTCGAATTCTAGTGCACCAAGCAAATTGACTTACGCAATCACCAATTTGTATGTCCTTGCTTTTGAAGTGTTTGAACCCAACATCAACACCTTCCAGTCTAACGTACATTTCATAGAAAAAACGAAAACAAGTTTAAATCAGTTAAAAGCCAAATGTTTTGCACATTATGTTCGTCGAATCGAAGAATCGAGTGTTGCTAACTCAGGGAAAATGACAAAGCCGCAGTTATAAACTTTACAGAGTTCGTTCAGAGTTGTGCCTACCTTGCTTCCCAAACATTAACACCCCTCGTTCAAGTGATGTAAGTTTCTCAGAATGAAACCTTCATTTTCGATTCGTTTCCAACCATTTATGGCACAAGCCTGAACATGATTATTGCATAATTAATTATTTGTGCAACCTGTCACGTGCGAGATACTTCACATTTTATTACGTCTGAACCGCGTAATTTGGGTATAAAGTGATTAACCATGCACGAGAATCCGTGATATCATCTCGATCTTATAATTAAAATTAGGTATAAAAAAAGCCTCCACGATAATTATAACACCGACATGTTCTGGACTTCAGAGTTCCTGCCCCACTTATTTAGAAGTTTTTACTTCAGGGGGGAGAAGGCCGCCCTACCACTAATATCTGTTTGCATAATGAAAGTTTTCAGAATACTTAGAAAATGTAAAGACAATTAGGAAGTTTGCGGACATTTAAAAATGTTTCCCAAGAACGTTTTTTTACCGAGCTGTCCCCCACATACAAAGTTATATTAATAATGACAGCTCACAGACAGAGCATTGTTTTGCTCATTAAAGTCTATTGTTTAGTGGCGTTGCAGCTGACGTTGCCGCCCTAGATCTTAAAGTCTCTAATGTTAGCTCAGAGCCGACTTCCTCAGAATCAGTACAACTACCTAATGATCGGATTAAAATTGGAAAACGTTTTATACCAAATACCTAAAAAAACGGGAAATTAGTTCTCATGATGCAGACTCACTGCAGGGTCACCTCGAGCTCCTTTACAGGGAAATCTTTGTGGGTTAAATATTTTAGTCGAATTCTAGTGCACCAAGCAAATTGACTTTATTTATGCGGTCACCAATCTGTATGTCCTTGCTTTTGAAGTGTTTGAACCCAACATCAACACCTTCCAGTCTAACGTACATTTCATAGAAAAAACGAAAACAAGTTTAAATCAGTTAAAAGCCAAACGTTTTGCACATTATGTTCGTCGAATCGAAGAATCGAGTGTTGCTAACTCAGGGAAAATGACAAAGCCGCAGTTATAAACTTTACAGAGTTCGTTCAGAGTTGTTCTTACCTTGCTTCCCAAACATTAACACCCCTAGTTCAAGTGATGTAAGTTTCTCAGAATGAAACCTTGATTTTCCATTCGTTTCCAACCATTTATGGCACAAGCCTGAACATGATTATTGCATAATTAATTATTTGTGCAACCTGTCACGTGCGAGATACTTCACATTTTATTATTTGGGTATAAGGTGATTCACCACGAGAATCCGTGATATCATCTCGATCTTATAATTAAAATTAGGTATAAAAAAAGCCTCCACGATAATTATAACACCGACATGTTCTGGACTTCAGAGTTTCTGCCCCACTTATTTAGGAGTTTTTACTTCAGGGGGGAGAAGGCCGCCCTACCACTAATATCTGTTTGCATAATGAAAGTTTTCAGAATACTTAGAAAATGTAAGGACAATTAGGAAGTTTGCGGACATTTAAAAATGTTTCCCAAGAACGTTTTTTTACCGAGCTGTTCCCCCCTCCCCCCTTACTTTCTCAGCTTATAATTTTACTAAATTCAAGCCACATACAAAGTTATATTAATAATGACAGCTCACAGACAGTTAAAGATCAAGGGAAAACGCGTTTATTTTCCAAGCCGCAGATTCAAAGTGCTTCAAAAACTCATTAATAATTTATGAGCCTAGCAGCCTATCAAGTCAACGATAAGAAGTCACGTGTATTAGCTTTATACCCGATAAAACAATCCTGGCTAGTATTCTTTATATAAAGAATACTAATAACGCATAACTTGTTTTTCTTGTATGCTAATAATTTTCCTCTCACAGTTTGAACCATTGTTCAGACTCCAGAGGGTCACGCTTTTTGTCGAATGTTTTTGAAGCTGTTCAAAAAATGAGCAGCACGTGTTTTATCGGGTCTAAAAACACTACGCCTCGTGTTTTTAAACCCGACAAAACACTGCTGCTCGTTTTTTAAAAACTACATATCTTTCTCAGTCTGGATGGCAGAGGAGGGTTTGAACCCCACAGATTAAATTGACGAAATGAAATTTTAAAACCAGCAGTAACTTCCAACCCCTTGAGGAAAAGCCAATGTGTATGCAATACCTTATTTTGCATTTTTCAATTCTGACTATTCGAATTGCCTACCTTTTGTTCCTGCATACCCCCTATAAGGTGTGAAAATGCTGCAGTTTTGAGAATCATTTCGGTTCACCCACTCATGTCCAGGATTGACCTCAAGTATCGTTCAGTGAGTGCTTCATAATTGACTGGGAGATGTGGCAATTTGATAGCCCTTTGCAACCAATTGCCGGATTTTGCCACCTATGTCCAGAAATGCAAGTAGTTAGATGAACGCTCAATTTTTATATCACGAAGTGTCCCGTTAAGTCTAAGCGTCTAGTGCCTATTTCTAGCAATAGTGTTAGGGTTTGCATTAGGGTCATTTCTAGATTAGGGTAAATGCAATTGTGTGTTTATGAAAGAAATTGTGTGTTTAGTTTTCCGGACACAAGTGATGTTGAAGTTGAGAAGAGCAAGGGGACACTTCATGACGCTTATCAAAATAGGCGTGCATCTAATTACTTGCATTTCCGCCTTCACATGACACCTTCAAAAGTAACAACATTTACAAATGTTCAAATATCACATCAAAGTTCATCCCACCTTTTGAGCGAATTCTCACCATTTTGCCCCCATCATTTGTAAATTTACTAAACGTAATAATCACTTTAAGTTTGTTTTACTGCTTTTAAGCAAACTGTGATTCTTAATGGAAGACCAAAGTCTGTCGACGTAACGTACTCAGCGTGATGAGGACTTTTTCGAGTTTGTGATGTCCAACAGTAGGGTAATACATCTCACTTTCGATCAATCCTGGACGTACGTTGCATGCATGAGAGTCATTGTAGAATCCAAAGCAAACTTTAAGAATTATCTTTCAACTTGTGACTTTGTGTTCATGAAAGCACTGGAATAGAAACTTCAGAATGCATGTTACCGCAGTAACATTCAATAAATCATTGTAAAAACAAATGAGAGTAGTTTAAACTGCATTTCCTACAGATATCTGGAAGACATGACAGACACAAATCATCGCCACTTTTAGAAATGTAAACTGTAGCCTTCTTTCTTCGTGAAAGGGCCAAATAAGTTACATAATGCCTTCTGCATGCACCTGGTCTCCGAATCCACCCGTCGGCAATACACAGCAAGTTGCCAAAACAAGTCAGTCCTCGTCACAGACATTCAGGAAACTTCGACATTTTCCCCATTACCGATGTATAACACTGACTGAAGTGAAAGCATTCAAGCTCTTTGTATCTACAATTTGATATCTTCCCTGTCTTGCTTGGGCAAATTATTAAGCACGCCAGCCTTACCTCGCGACTACTATACAATATATATCTCAAGCAAAATGCTACTGTACAACTATAAATGCTCTTTTTTAGCCCTTACAGATTCTAACACCCTCTACAAGATGGACAGGAAGCTGCATAAAGATTTACAAAGAACGTATCCCACATCAATTGTATTAGGGATAAATAATTTGCTTTTTTGAAGGTGGCTTGATCACCAGCTGCTGTTTTGCTTGGAAATGAGCCTGCACTCAACCCCAGGATAAGGCAGTATCTCTTCTCGGCCCTGGCTCCGAGCGGGCAGCGGAAATAAACTGTATTTTTGAAGGGGAGATTTAGATTTTAGGCTGTGTAACATGAAACAAAGAGATACGATAACATAGAGGATCTTGGGAGAATTCAATTGAAGCTTGTTCAGAAAATGAGAGCATGCATCAAAAAGGTTGTATCATAATTATTGTATCATTATTATTGGTGTTACAAATCAATCTACTCCTACCCTGCAAAACTTAGTTCAGTCTTGATTGGTATGTGTATGTAAGAAACATGTCACTGAGAGTAAAGGTGGGACAATTATTTCCCTACCCTACTCCCTCACATGATAACCCCCCCCCCCCCCAATCATGCTCTTTATGATCTCCCTCCCCATTCACCCTTGTTTGATCTCCCAGTCACCTGCCCTGGTATATAGGGAATAATACATGGCGACAAGAGATACAAATTTTATGTTCGAGTGGCAAAAACTGTTTGTCAATTGTTGGCTGCACTCACTTGTGAGATATTGCTTTTGCAACTTGAACATGAAATTCCTATCTTTTAGCCAATGTGTGATGTTACTTTTAATACATAAATACCAAACCAAATTCATTCAAAAAACTGGGAAGACGTGAATGGTGACGTCACCGTCACTGAACGCCATGACACTCCAAAGAGTGACAGTGATAATACACCAATCGGATCCCGGATGAAGTGGTGTATGGAATCTACGAGTCATTTAATTCCCTGTAAAACACTCTCCTCCATATAATAACATGCCCTAGGCACATCACTTTTCAGCTAAGCTCAAGCTGTTGTATTAGTGCACTGAACTCCAGCTGCAGCATCAGAATGATCAAGAGATATGGAATGTTGTCTTACATTAGGTCTGTGCAAAACCATGCACTGACAGATAAATCCCACTTATGCACCCCAATTAGTTACTGCCGACCAAACACACCACATTTATGTAAAATCTCTTCAGAATGTCTGTTGTCTTTCCTTGTAACAACATCTGACCAGGGATGCAAGTTAAATAGGGGTAATAATCTTCTTTGGTAACAATACGTGACTTGTTCATTCCCATCCAATGTTCTGGCACGGCAACTTGCTAGAGACCAGCCACATTACATACCCAGCCAGCAAAGTCTACTTGTGTCGTCTCTGATTTCTTTACAAAAAGATGGTTCTGGGGGAAAAGTGAAGAAATAGAACCTTATATTAAGTGCACTAAAGTTCATTTTTTTTAAAAAAAAAATGGTGTTTATCATGATGATGGTTGTGCTGTGATTGTGATTGTGATGATTCTGATTGCGATACATGAAATTTTCCATATATTTGAACTTTACATATGTGATGAATTGTACATTCACCTATGATGGAATATAACACAAACTCACAAGCGACCATCTCCCAGTTGGTTTGATAGCTAAGTTGGTCGACTGGTGTGCACTGCAATTGCACGGTCATGGGTTCGAGTCCCATTCAAGCCTGATTTTCTTTCCAGGCTTCTCTGCAACTGGTTTAAGTTGTTTCAGTAACATTCAATTCACAATGATGATGATGCACAACAAAACTGATGAATTTTGTGTAGCAAGGTGACAGTAATTGCTCACATACCAAGATACCACGAATGGACACTAATCAGGAGAAAGACAACTTAAATCTATAAGATTTGATCTAAATGCAAATGACTGGAGGTCCCCAATGCAGGCAATGAGGCATTATGGTGACATATTGTTCCTGATGGAATTCTTGGGAGTGTTGTGGATTGCAGTGAAAAATACTCTTCTTTCATTTTGGATGTATTGAAATACATGGCCGCATACCATTAAAAACTTGAGATCTGCTCTCTCTGAGGGATTCTTTACAAGACTAAAAGCAAAAAAATCATAATTATGGTGAGAGCTGGATTCAATTGACTGCAATTGCTAATGATACTCAATATTCCTGCTGTAGTATCCCAAGCAAAAAAATCATAATTTTACGTTGTAAAGATGGTGGGAGCTGGATTCAATTGACTGCAATTGCTAACGATGCCTGCTTTAATATCCCAGGGGTATTTGTGTTCTACAAGGTCACCCAAAAAACCTTGACCTATGACCCACGAAAGGTTAAGTATTTTTCTAATGTACTTATTCAACATCAGCCTTATCCGTTCATGTTCATCTATTATTCTGGCAATACAAGACATTTAACAGACGAAAGCCAAATAGAACGTTTATCTAAATTTGCACATGACCTACCATTTATTGACAAACTCGCAAAACTCTGCTGAAAACCGGCCCGATGGCAGTTTGGGGGGAGGCTGCAAAACAATAAACAAGCAATGCTTAGTTTACAACAAATAGTGGGCTTCTTTAGGGAACAACCCGAGTTAGCTACCTTTAAAACCACACATTCTTTAGACAAGTTGATGTTAACCTACATTTGAAAAATTGCCATTTCTATCATGGGTAAAAGGCTGTGTATGCAAGGCAGGAAAGGTGGCCGGACCCTAGGAAAAGGGGTGGCAAATGTGGAAGAGACAAAAGTAACTAGAATGGTAGGCAGGATTTGCGAAGGGTGGGAGGTGGGAGAAATGGAAAATTACACAACATAGTGCATTATGTTGCCAAAGAAGAGACAGGAACTGCAAAAACAGAGGGTACCAAAGCAGAAGATGGGAGTTGCAAAAGAAGGATACAGCAAGCCAGAAATGCAGAATTCATGAAAAGGTTGTGTTCTACCAAAAGTTTCAGGAAGCCCTTCAGGCTCCTAGCCGACCAATATTTTTGCCTTGTCCAGTGTTCCAGATAAGAGAAGGGTCTCAGGTCAAAAGAAAGAAAAACAGACAAAGCTGAACAGCTGACACAACAAATTAAGTGATAGACTTCAGGAAATGTACAGAGACCTACTGGTACTGACCCCAGCTTGACCCCAGCTTGACCCCTTCAAATTCCCTGTGGGCCACCTGCCTCAAAAACATACATGGAACACTGCTTGTCCCAATGCCAAAGTTGCCTGGGGCAACCGGCTGCCAGAGGAGCACAGTCTTGTGATTCCAACCCCCTTTGGTTAGGAACTCTCCATTATCTACTGGTCGTTCACACCCTCTCCAACAACAACGTGAATGCAAAATTTATTACCTCATTCACAATGTAGTCCAGTAGTTCAAATATAGCCATCGGTCTTGCTGTATCATTATTTACCCCACTCGGCTGTCTTGCTCCAGGTGGCGGTCGCATGATGGATGGTGAAAAATTAGCATTTTTTTCAAGTTCATTTTCCTCTGGTGGTGGAATGGGATATCTGCCTATTGCCATTTCAACAAGCGACAGGCCAAAACTCCAAATGTCAGACAGAACTGAGTAATTTGCTCCCTGAAGTCTTTCAGGCTAAAAAGTTTCAAGTTTCAAAGAAACAAAGGAAGTTTTATAAAGTTTTTTATAAAATTGCCTAGTGTCTCGGCGGCTTTACTCAATAGAAGTCCGACAGTGTTTGCAATGATGAATGCCTTTCAAATGTAACCACTGGTACCAGTTAAAACCTACAATTGTCACATTTGGATAAAATTTATTTACACTTAAGTTAACCCTTGGACACCTGGAGATTTTGCAGAAAAACGTGTTTTGAAGCGAGTCGAGGGGTTTTCTGGTCAAAGACGTGCTAAACAGAGCTAAAACTTACCACAAACCCGTTAACGGGTCGTACACTGGACGGTCTTCTCATCCAGATGCAAAATATTTGCTTACGAAGTTCGGGCATGCACAAAAAGCAAAATTTCGAGATAGTTTTTGGGTTTAAAAGTGACACAGCAGTCTCGGCTTTTACTTTTCGCTTTCTCTCCTGCCCTCTTTTTTCGCTTTCCCGGCCTCATTTTTTTTGTCCCTTGCTGGGCATTTAGTAGGCTTTATTTTGATGTCAGAGTTTTTAGAAAACCTTTCGGGATCCTAGGATTAGGTACTCAGAAAGGTAGGTGGGTAATTGAACAAGATTTTGCTGAGGATTTTCAGGTCAATGTTACATGGTTTTTGGCCTTTTTCTCCAGTTTCCTTGAGTGAATTGTGCTCATTCTGGTATGGTTTGAAAGATCTCTTTACTCTTCACAAGTTAGTGGGCAAATTTTTTCTTAACGGCTAAAACTGATGACGTCACAAGGGGTAGAAAGGACATGGATCCGCTCGGGCGGTTACAGGCAGTTCAGGGACGAATGTGTTAACTAACCATAATAGTTAATAAATCACTTGGACATCCAACTGATGGGTAGTTAAGATCCTACCATTAGTATTTCTCAGACTTACCGACATGTATGATCTTGTCCCAACAAAAGAATTTGCCATTGAGTCAATTAACTGACCACTGACACCAAAGTCACAAAGTTTTATCTCACCACGAGAGTTCACTAATATGTTTGATGGCTTCACATCTGTTGAAAATGCCATAATATTATCCAGGCTCCTGACCACACACACTGATCACTTGTGATTAAACATTTTAGTAGAAATCCACTCGCATACTATCACAAATCCTGTAATCTGATTGGTTCGCTACTCACTATCTATTGAGTGATAGATAGCGAGTAGCAGAAAAGCCTGCATTTTGAACAAAAACAAAACAATGGCGGCTTCTTAAAATCTTAAAATCAGTAAAAATTGGAGGGAATTCAAAGGTAGTATGTGAGTGGACTCACACTAAAACAATTAGACTACTTGTTCTCATTTTCTCTGAGTCAAATAGTCCACTTGGTGCTATGCACCTCATTGACCATTGACTCTCAGAAAACTCAAGCCACCTTAACCCCCCACCCCCTCTTCCCAGGAAGAGATGATACCATGTATCCTTCTAAAATCAAGTATCCTCTACAACACTGGTGGCCAGTTGCATGAATCATTCCTGCAAGTCACAAGCTCTCATAAGGGACACATTAAATGCTTTCCAAAGGTTTCTGATCAAAGGAGCTCCGACTGCATAATTCTTACTATGGTCGCATCTCTTTTCTTCTATGTTACAACAAAATCACATTTCAAAACAGCACCGATACAACCACTCTTACTCTTACCTCTATGAATTATTTTGTGATTCTCTCTGAGATAGCTCAACCCTTTAAGAACCTGGAAGGTAACATAATTTTCAATGTTGACTCTGTATAACAATATTCTACGTGAGCGGTAATGTTAGAGAGGTCTGGTGGAAGCAAAGGTGTCTTTGATTGACGAACAACAACCGGAAGTGGACTGTTTGCAATCTTGGACAGTGGTTTCACTCAACCTTTTGAGCAAATCATCTCTATGAAAGTAACCAAAGTTAGGAATACCTATGTGGTAGAATCAAGACAGCTTCAGATGGAAAATGCCATCCATCACTCCAAAAGCCCAGGCTGAACACCCTAATTTGTTCCTTAAAACTGTTATACATGGTACGGTTTTCAGAGACCTTGAAAAGAAACCTGTGTACTCTATATCATAAGCCTGTCCATGTTTATCCACAGAAGTGTGGCCACATCTCTCCACATCAATAACTGACACTTGTACACACTTGTTAAAACAGAATCATCCCCTGGTTAAACTACCTATGTGCAACCTTACATGTAAACCTGTTTAATGAAAACTATATCTTATTTTCTCTCTCTCACAGTCCAGACTCCAACTATAAACACTCGGGGAACATTCCCTCCCATTGGATCACAGCAAACCATCTCATCTTTCTTTGCATAAAAGCCAAACAATCATTAAATAAAGAAAAATAAACACTTTACGATTCCCCTACCTGGCTTTCCAGGGCTAATGAAACAAATAAGAGTTAATGTCTCTATAAATTCCAAGACCCCAAACAACCCCCCAGGAATTTGATGCAAGTTTGGCTCTGTATGGTGGGAAATTTGATGCAAGAGGAAGCCACGAAGCTGGTCTGGCATTTGATTATGGAGAAGGGCTACAAGCTTGGAATTGATTGAGACATAATAATCACAGATGGCAGGATGCAGACCATTTGTCTATTTACAAGCACAGCCATGGAGTTCAAATGGTGACAGCTCAGAACAACTCTAGCTGATGATCAGGGCCCTGTTGTTCAAAACAGTCTTAGCGCTAAGCATGAAGCAAAGTACAATCATTTGGAGTGTTCATATCAAAATTTTCAAAAAAGCAATTGCCTTTAAAGGGACAGTTTCACGGTTTTGCGCATGTCCAATCTTTGGCGCTATCAGTTGTAATTTTTTACGGTTTCTTACTGAACCAGATGTTGTTCATTAATCACTGAGAGTATTAAAGCGCATACACTGAACAGCTTAAGCCCAAATTTGGTGGAAGATACTGCGGGTTTAGACAGAAAATATCAGTTTTAATTTTGACCTCGAATTTATTGTACGGGTCGAACATTTCATTCTACGCACTAGTTGTCATAACGCAAGAGTTATCTATTCGCATGGAGTGGGTTCATAACACAAAGGAAAGTGCTTTCGATTGTTTCAATAACAATAGAATTAATTGGGCTGAGGTGACAGTTTGCCCATGTGCAGAGACGTGAAACTCTTCCTTTAAATTCACTTGTAACTGGCTGCTTCAAAAAGCTGGAAAACAGCATCTGTGTTTTTCACATCATTGAAAGGCCACTAATCAGTTCATACTCACAGCAACAGTTATTTTTCCTAGAATGTCCTCTGGTACTTGATCAGCTTTCTTCAATATCTGATCCAAAGAGCCACCATCCTGACAAAAAGAAAATCAAAAAATTCTCACAGACATCAGTATAAGTATTGCTAATTACTGGTACAATGATTCTTTTTCCCTTGGAGCAAAGAACTGACATATGGAGTTATACGAATTAAGCAAAGATGTTATAGATCTCCTCTTGATTTTATTTTGAAAATGAAATCCACACAAAAACCATGGCATGCTTATTGTCACCCCCTTCTCTTAGCAGCTGTTGCTGACAACAGATACAAATGGAATGTCTTAAGAAATATTCAATAACATTCTTTAATTTTCATATTATCTGAGAAACCCCTGAGCAACTGTTGCTACACCTGAGTGTCACACTCAACATAGCAAGAAAAGAGCAGGCCCAGTTATGCATTCTTCATAAGAACACTAGCATAAGTATCACTTACTGTAGCCCACATCCCTTTTTCGTGTCAGTTAATCAAGTATGCAAGTCTGCATTTATTCTACTTTCCTGTCTACATTACCCAGATCAGTGCCAATCTGGTAGGAAAGCAAACATTTCATTGTGTCTAAAAGCCATGGACATTAGAACCACAAAAAATAGCTGACATATGCACATGCAAATATAATTGCCAAGATTAACAAAATCCACCACACTGTGTTTTCACACAATAAAAGCACATGCTTCAACTAACAGCTTGGAATGTACCAGAGGTAGCTACAAAAACGTATATTTGAAAACAAGTTGACCCTCAGATTAAGGGATATTCACATGACACACTTCAGAAAGTCAGAGCAAAGCTTCATGCAGATTAGCAGTGGAATCCCAATTTTGCAGGTGGAAAAGTACCGAACCTTTATTTACAAACAGAACAGAATAAAGCTTCACCCCTGTGGGTCTGTGTATAAGAATAGATCTTTCAAACACATATAACAGCATAACCGTTGGACCATCAGAGCAACAAAGTGGACCCCAAGAGATTGCACCAGAAAACGATAAAGAGAGAGATGATCTCGCCAGACAGTTTGGACCTGTTTGGTCAAGATTAGCCAAGCACAGATACCTGTGGGATCAATCCAGGGAGAGGTTCCTCTGCCAAGAGTGAATACGAACCCTGATGATGATGATGATGATGATGATGATGATGAGGAGGAGGAGGAGGAGGAGGATAACAGCATTTAAAAACCCAACTGGAACAAAGCAAACGGATGGCTCCTTACAAAGCATGGCAGAGTGAAATATGGGACCACCAATTGAGAAAAATCCAAGAAGTGGTTAAGACACGTGCAGTAGTGTCGGGAATCGGCTGAGATTTCATAATGGATCATCAGAAATAATCCGATTGACCTAACCGATCGATCATCAATTCTAATCAGAAAAATCCCTTTAAAACAATTCCCTTCATTTTTTACTTGCATACAAGTCAAAGTAACAAACTTTTGAGTTTTTTTCACTGTGGACCATTTTAATTGATGACACTCATTTTGATTTCACATTAACATCGTTTTTTCTTCTTAACAAACAAATAATGACAATAATAAATTACATCATTTTGATATTTTTATTTGTGAATATAATTTTTTTTATCTTTCCATGTTAACCGACTGTACGTTTTTCATAATCGATTATCACATCGCTTAAGGTTTTTTTTTATTATTATTATAATCGATGATTGGCACACCACTAATGTGCACAAAAAGATGGCATTCTGCTTTGCTCTGTAATTTTGATGCTTTACCAGTTGCCACTGGAGGTGAAACATCAGCCTCGTCACTACTGGATGTGAGTAACCACTGAAGAATTTGGAGAACACCACGGCAATGTGCCTGCATGCTAAATGTACCCAAAATACAGAGACCAATTTATGCCTTTGGTGAATTTTGATTCATACAGTGATTCATACAGTGATGAAGATCCTCATTCTCATCAAGATGCTTTAAAAGCCCAGTTTCACCCATTCAGCTTTGCGGCCGTTTGTTATTGTTTTGACGAACCGATTTCTGATTGGCTCTTTGCTTGTTGTGGGTTTCGTTTGTCTCTCGACGATTTCGGAGCACGCGCCATAGCAGTATCTTTCACTTTGTTTAGTTGATAGCTTATAATGAACAGTTTGCTGGATTCGTGCTTCACGGATAGCTTTCCAAGGGAGTTCGCAAACACCCGTGTAAATGTTTATGGCTCAGCATTGGCCTTAATTTTTCGTAAGAAAAAAAGTACTTCTATTGGTGGGCGTGGCCTTTTATATTGAATTATTCACACATCTCCATGCTAGTTACATGGAACATAGTAGAGTGCAAACATTAAAGGCACATAAATCATACAAAATAGTGCTAAGTTACGTATGCACATGTTATTGTTTTCTATTGTTTTGCAAAGTATAGACCGTTTCACTAAGTCCCGAAGGGTTGAAGTGTTCATGGACATGGTGTAAGCACTCTAACACACAGAGTACTGTATTGTATTTTTTACAAGAAAATAAAACAGATTGATTTTATATTACTTTGGAAATTAAGAACCTAATTTGAAATTCCAGCCTGAAATAGTTCTTATGTGAAGGGTGCTTAAAATGAAAACTTCAGCCTGAGATGTTCTCAAATTTTAGGTCCTTATACGTGGGGGTTTACGGTTTAGTATAAGGAAGCAAGAAGTAGACCAGACACTGGCTCTGGTATGCAAATTAAATAGTCTGCAGGTGTAGAAAGAAAGAAATGAAGGATTTCTAAGCAAGCCCTTGCAAAAAATGAAATAAATTTTGAAAACAATTACAGGCTAAGAGCTTGCAAGAAGAGAATGACAAATGCACGTGAAAGAAATATTGCAGACCACAGGAAAAATATAGCCGAGCAACCGGAGCCTAGAACAACTAATTAAATTAATAAATATAATAATTTATGTTTCTGCGGGTAATGTTCTAGAAAGCACAATCCACAATTTTCCACGATAATCAGCTATCGTTGAAAATGATTACTGAAGGGAAAAGCAATCAGATCCGTTAAATCTTTCCAAATTATGAAGGAATGAAGGATGAATAAAAGGTGATTGCTTAAGTTGAAAAGAGGAGCGGCACATCATGTCCAT
>BLFK01000309.1:1615354-1622044 GCA_014634185.1 Astreopora myriophthalma | reverse complement strand
TATGCAACGTAAATGGTCTGATATCTTTGCATCCAAAGACACTGGTGAATTGCAGAATTAAGGGGAAGGGGTGGGGGAGACTTGAGACTCAGGGGTCCTTCCTTTGGATAGAGATTTTGACGTGTACCTGTTGCCCCAGGGTTGGTGAATTCGATATGGCAGCCATCTTGGAAGACCGAGAGAACCCAGAATTGAACATTCAGTAGGTGTCCAGGGGGCTGGGGAATTTGACTCTAGTTTCCTTGAAAATGTCAAATCCTACCACCCTACCCTTGGGCTTAGCATTGATTAGGTACATTAATATCCCCTAGCCCCTAGCACTTCTTTGATTTGTCCACAACCTCATGCTCTTTTTCTGCAGACCAAACCTGTCAGTTCTGCTGGCAGCACTTCTTCAGATTTCAAAGGAACTTCAGGAAGTACCAGTGGTTTTGGTCTGTCCTCTTTGGATACACAGACCCAACTGGGTACAACTGATAGACAGTTACGAAAGTGTTACCAGGAACTGGAGGTATGAATTGTCAAGGGTCTAAAGAGAGAACTTATTTTCACTAATATTCCAGATTCCATGTTGAGTTTGTTGACTGGCTGCTTGGTTGCTTTGTGAGGTTATTTAAAGCGTTATTTTATCATCAAGCCCTAAAGTGTGACTTCACAAAAAATTCACTTTCAACTGGAAACAAATATTAAAGCCATCTGTGCAGTTAGGTGCACATGTAGCCATTAATTGTAAAAGCCAGCAACATATGGATGGAATTTGAACTTGTACTTTTTTTACAGCGACTCAAGAAAGAAAACAGTGAACTTAAAGCAGAACTACTGTTTGTAAGGTAAATTAATACTCATTTATACAGCCATGAAATATATGGAGAGTGCCATTAGTTTAATTTTTTTCCTGAACAGGATCATAAGTTGACACAATATTCTATGACTTGTTTTCTCAGATCTCTGTACAAACAGCTTGTAGAGGAATCTTCAGCAGAAAAATTTGATGAACGAAGGGTTAACTTACTCAAGTCACAAGTTATACAACTTGAAAGACAGGCAAGAGGCAAATCTTTCTATGATTTTGACCATGAACAAGAATATTTTTGATGAGTGATTCGGGTAAACATTTTTGATGGAATAATTTCCTTAAAGTCTGGGGCAGAACTCAATTGTAAATTTAATTTAACATATTTCTCCCACTATTGCCCAGTAAAATCCCCACTATCTATATGGATTAGGGGGCCGGTGTATAACAATGCATAACATTGTACACGCTCTCTTCCAGAGTATGTACAATGCAGCAACTAAGTTGTCAATATTTGTATTGAACTTTCAAACAAGCATGGAATAATTAATTATTGATCAGTTGACTGACTTTTTTTTTCACAATTACCCGTATTAATAACTTATGAAAAACTGTTCAAAGAGATTTATTTTTGCTCTGATAGATTCTTCTTCAGTCCAATGCATTGCAAGCACGCAAAGATATCTTTTTGGAAGTCGAAAATAAACTGTTAAACTTGAGAGAAGCCTTGAGGTAATGAATAGTATTGAAATTAATTTGCTAGTATCTTTATGAAATGCAGCCTGAATTTAGCTGCTTCTTCTACTCACTAATGCACCTATCAGTGTTAGGCCTGAGGGAGGGGGTGGGGAGTGGACACTGGGCATATGTGGAACATTCAATTTTTTTGAAGAATTTTTTTATGAAAACCCTAACCGTGGAGTCAAAGAACTGTTTAAATCAGGTCAAATGTCCATACCCTGGAATAGATTTTTTCGAGTATCAGTATATCTGGCCATGTGCTTGTGACTATTGCTTTTGTAGAGGAACATCTGTGCTGTGCTGTTTGTAATTTTTCTCAGCAAGCTGGGTAGGAGAGAAGTACAAAAACCAAAGTAATAAACGAATGTTTTTTCGCCCTCTGAATTGGCAGGAGTCTCAACTCATCAGAAGGTTCTTCCAGTTATCTGACAGTATCACGCGAAGTTGTTCAGAATTTAGAATACAGAGTGGAGGTGTTGAGGCTTGACTTGTATAAAAGCAAAGAGGTGCTGGTTAAATGTGTCTCCAGTGTTCTTGTGTATAGATGAATGGAGATCTGTCAAAAAGCTTGACATTCTAATTTTAGTAGACTATGGTTCTTAATAGACTCTGGAATCGTCCCATTTTTTGGGACTATTCTAGAATAAGAATAGACAGAGTGGTCGGATTACGGCTTTTTGGGGGACTTATTCCATTTTCGTAATGTACATAATGGTTTTCCGTTCATTCTGCTCTTGATGGCAGAATGAATGGAATCAACAGAACATGGTTTACTTGCAATACACGGAATATGCGTTCTTTTGGGATTATTTTAGCGACAAAGTCGTGCCTGGCCACCAAATGTCAGTCTTAGTTGTGTTCAGACTATTCGGAATGTTAGTTCTCAGGTCACGTCTGCAAGAACCATTCCAATTTCGGAATATGTGTTCTTTTGGAAAGCTTTGTTTCTGTTATTCCGCTAATCCTAAACCGGAATAGGAATAGACAGAACAGTCACAAAAGAATGTACCCAAAGTATTGTGGTTGGATGTCACCTGATTCTAGTTTAATGGCCGAGCACCCACAAGTTTCCTGTTGGTCAGCAAAAGAGAGACAATAGGTCAACCGAGAAACCCTGGGTACAAGATTTACCACAGGTGGACGCCTGTTGGCAAGAGGTCTCAGATTTTTTCCTGAGTACATTCACTTCACACTGGGCTGCTAGTAGATACGACATTTTGAACATACATGTAAAAGCAGTAATCTCTGGATGCTATGTACCTCCAACAACCAGTTTTTATCACTCTGCTGAACTAAGGCCCCAAGACTCTGTTGGATGATGAAACTGGCAAGAGCTACCCAGTTAAAACCACACATTTCCAACATCTTCAAGGTCAAAGTTTTACAAAATTGATGACCACGATTTTCCTCATATGTCAGTGCAGTTAAATTTTCACAAGAGAGAAATTTATCATCCACTGTATTTCATTAAGAATGCAGATTCAGAGGATCTTGCCTTGCCTATCGTGCACATGGGTGATTTCCTGAAGCAGTCGAAACCTGCTGTTGACCAACCTGTCACATTATTGGACTGCTGCAGTGGGAGAGTTGAACACCTTAATTTGAAGCATGTGGTAAGATATTCTATTCGCATTGATGGATACATTCAAATTCGTAAGACCTGGTCAGGGTAAAATACAACAGATGGGCATCCGCAAAACACAATTAAATGTGACAACCAGCAACAGTGACAAGTTAGGTTCCTTTAATTAAAGTGCATCTAACTGGTCACAATGTATATATATATATATATATATTGTTTTTTATTTTTTAATTTTTTTTTACCATTTTTTTTTTGGGCAAAAGTTAAATGTCATCATGAAATATAAATTTTTCCTTTTCAAGTGTCTTGAGATTTCACTTTTAATGGGATGTTTCGAGGTCGGTAAACAAAGAAATTATGCTTGAGCATATTTTGTTATTAATATTACTGCACGACAGGGTCATGGACTGTGGGAGAATTGGCACGAATTTGTACAGGCTTGAGACAAGAAACTTGAGTTCATCTGTTTCCCTTTGTCATTTCAGTCAAGACTGGAATCAAAGCTGTGTAAATTGTACAAGAACATGGTGTGCTTGAAGGAAATCCTCCACAACCAGAGTTCATCTGCAACATCAGCAGTCCTAACAAGTCAGCATATATCGCAACCAATCAAAGAAAGACTAACAAGTCATGTCACAACAGTTAGTGACATGTTGCGTGAGTGCAGCCAGGACTTGCTGTGTCTGTCTATTCTCTACCCAGCAGCACCATGGGTAAATAGTAATTCTGTCCTTTGATTTGTTTTGAAAATTTTCTTAAATTATTTATCTCCATATTATTTATGTCCTCTATTTATTTATTTATCTTCTTTTGATTAAACAGTTTTTTTTCCGACAAATTTTCAGCCGCCATTAAAGAAGGTTGTCTGTGAGGACTTGACTGAAGAGAATATCATGTCACACATGCCAGACATCAGCAGAAAAAAGCTACAAGAGGTAGGTGCATGGGGCTGAATTCTAAAGCAGAGGTTGTACCATCAGTCACGAAAGGGAAAATTCTATCACTTATCGAAAAGTAAGAAGATGATGAATAATAGCATTTTTTTTTAGTCAAACTGGACTTGTTTATTGTTGCCTCTCAAGTGCTCTCTCCATAGCTCATGTTCAATGTATCAATGGCCGAATTCATATCAGAGATGGAAAACCGTCTTGGACAGGAAACTCATCTAATATGAATCCGGTTTAGGATGAGTTTCCTGTCTTAAATTTATGTCTATATATTTCCGTCTAAACTGACGGGAAACTAAGACAGGAAATTTGTCTGAGACGGATTACCATGTTAAATTCATGTTAGATGCAAAAATCACGACAACTTTTTTTTGCGCTTGCACCCAATGAAAAGACCGGAACTAGAAAGCCAGCAATGTTTTCTGGGTAGAAAAAAAAGGCGCCTCTTGGGTGCAACCTGGCCTGATCGCCCTAAGCTCCTTTCAGTGTATTGTTTTCCTGTCTTACTACATAAAACTGTTTACCGTCCTTAAATTCATATCACACGGTACGCTATCTGATGGAATTCCATCTGTGACGAGTTTCCTGTCTTCTAATATGAATTCAGCCAATGATCAGATTGTGTCTCTGATGCTTTCAGTTTAAATTTCATAGCGTGGTCATGTTTTCTTTGTCTCATAATTCTCAAAGGAGACTTCAGTACAAAAGAGTATTAACACTTGTCCTCAAAGCTTCTGACTAATGCCAGAACATCGATATAGCAAACGTGGGCTATTACACATACCATTATCGTAGGTGTGGCAGTATAGGGGATACAGTGATTAGTAGGTGTAGAGTGCTCACTGCATTAACCCGATCCATGCAGCAAGTGTGGGCTCATGTATAGCAATATTTTGATAAAAATGATTTTAAACAAATTCAGGTGAGATCAGTTGTGCAAGTTGTGATGAAATCCATCAGCTATTTGAAGCACATGCTGTCACTTGAGGTATGCAGCATTTCATATCCACTGCATTGCACTGGATAAAATTAATGATACTTTATAGTCAAGAAGAGTTAACTGTTACATGAACAAGGTAACAAAGTGACCCTGGGTTAGAGTGAACTTTGATTCCAGTTTATTTGTCAATCAACAAAAGTTTTCCTGATGAATTTTTGCTTGTCACTTGTGACTCACACTTTTCTTTCACTTTAGTCTAAAATCACCTGAGATTAAAACGTCAGTTAATTTTTAATTGAGGTTTAGCTTTAATCAGCTCTTGAACACCCTGCCCAGGAGGCTCAAGGGTTGATCATTTGTGAAACTGGATGTTGCAATTCATTACATTTGTGTTCTGCAGTTTTAAATGTGAATGTCCTTTTGTTTCTCTCTCCTGATTACAGAATGCATAGTAAGCGGGTTAGCCAGTCACATTGCAGCATGCATGAGGCACAGACACAGGATGGTTCCCACTGTTTTATGGAAATCAGTCACAAGATCCTGTTGGAATGACCACAGGTGGCACACTGCCTCAAACAGTTTGGATTGTCCGTCTGTGGAATGACTGAAAATAGTGAGAAATGGAAATTTAGAAACAGAAATCTAAACATTTTCAGGGCAAGCATGCCCCTGGTGCCTACAGGGGATATTTTTTTATGCTCGTGTCCGTGGAAATCGGGCAATTTGTTCTCCTGGATCCATGCCTCTGCATGATGCAAACCTGTGAGATTTTACACTAAATTAAATAGTTGATAGTGTTCTTTCTCTTAGGGATGTTGGCTCGACCTGTGTGATGATAACACATGCTATATTATTGCTCTCTTTCTATTATAATGTTTGTTGTAATTAGTAATAAACTGAATTCATTTATGTTCTTCAGATAAAAATCCTCAAGGAGGAGCTATCATTTCACCAGCAAGTTTATGAATGCCAGGTCAACTATGTGGAGTCTCTGTTGTCTGCAGTCAGGCAAGTTTAACTGGGCAAAATCTTATTTCGCTTAATGATACATGTTGTCAACCAGACAATTGATTTAGACATTGTGACATTGGCAGACAAGTGACATTGGCAGACTCATCGAGAATCACAAGCACCAAAAACGTTTTCTCTAGCTGAGGAAATCCTGTGGCATGACCTGCCACCCCTCCCCCAGGGTTTTTTTTCCCCCACTGGTGGCACCTCTTGCATAAGTTTTGGAACTAAACTTCGAGTTATTCTAGGAAGTTTTACTCTTATGCTCTGCTTGTTTCCTTACATTAACAGTGAAGCATACAAAGTGTTTGAACGTAATCTTATAGAGCTTCTTTGCAAGCCACTTGAAGGTTAGTCCTAAGGTTCGCCGATAATTAAGGCCGGTGTGTGAGCAGATTTTCGATTTGTTGCACAAAATAGTTTTGTTTTTCAAGATATACAAGAGTCATTTTATAAAATTCAAGTGGGCAGAAAAAGTAGCCCAGGGCCTTCGGGTCTGTAGTGTGGCTACTATCGATTTGGTCTATTTTTGACAGCTCATAAGCTTATGAAAAGCAATCTGTCATTCCGAAGCTTTCTTTTTGGTAAATTTCAGATAGATTTCGCAAAGAAATACTTGCTAACGTTTGAGGACGGAAAACTCGATACCTTTGGAATGGGGTGCATATGAACCAGA
>BLFK01000309.1:1607854-1610354 GCA_014634185.1 Astreopora myriophthalma | reverse complement strand
CAGTGGCCTGCGTAGCTGTCGATTTTGTGGGTGAAGCCGCAAGGGGCCCTCTACCCCATTCCCCTCGCGGCGAAGCCACGTCAAAATGTGATAAGAATGAAAAAGTAATAGTAATAGGAACTGTAAGGCGATATTAATGACCAGACACTGTAACGTGGAACATATTTGTTTCATACAGTAAGAAAGCAAACAAAAAACTGTTCATAAAAACGTGGTGGTTACATTAATGATATTTAGCAATTATTCCATGAGCCCGCGTTGATTACGAGGTGGTAAATAGCCGACGAGGCCCTTAACGACGAGTTGGCCATAACCGATTTTCGTATCCAACAAAGGCGAATGGAATAATTGTTTTCTTACATTCTCAACCTTCAGTCAATTTTTTTGTCGCCGAAACTTGAAAAATTTAAGCGACATTTGCCGGATTCATTTTACATACAAGGTCAAAGGTAGCTGGTAAAACCAATTCGTGAATCGCTTCGATTTGTGGTCGGCTAAAGAGTGCACCTCGTTCAGAATGTGATTGGCTCTCTAACTACCTCGGTATTGCTTTTACAACAATCAATTGTAGAACGCTCTGTTTTGTTTAATTTGTTGCAGGGGTGACCGCCCTGTCAGAGTTTCAATCTCATTTTATCGATTCACTTCAAGCACTAACAAGGAAGTGTGTGACCAATAGAGACGCCCTTATGAAACAGCTACTAGAAGCCAAAGACAGCGGACTGAGTGAAACGGTTGCTTCGGCAGCAGGTAATGAAACGCTAAACTCATCCCGACATGGAGAAGCCTTCAGCTGACAATTGGGTGAAAGTTCATTGAAAGAGCTTCACACAAAAGACACGTTTCTCTACTGTTCGGTCCCAACATGAAGAGTCGTTTTATTTACCTGTAACTGATTTTGAAGTTAAGAGTGTTCATCGCATTTAAGGAAGCAACTGGAAAGGTTGCAAAGAAGTTTGAAAGAAAAATCCAGGCTTGAACGTGGCACAGTTTTTCCCAATGCGGACCGATGGAGGGTTAACAATATACATTTCTGGGCCCGGTTGTTTGAAAGCCGATTAACGCTAACCCTCGATTAAAAAGTAACCGACGTTTTAATTTCTCCCTCAGAAAACACTCTCAAAAACTGGTTTAGACTAAAGCGGAAGAAAAGTGTAAGTCACAAGCGACAAGTAAAAATCTTCCGGGAAAATCTTTGTGAATTGGTAAATAAACTGGAATCAAAGTTCACTCTAACTCAGGGTTAACTTAATCGGCCTTTGAACAACTGGGCCCTGATTGAGTGCTCTATTTGCATAAATTTTAATGTAGTGTTATAATATTCCTTGGCTTGCTATAAAGCTTCACTATATCGTTCAAATTCCCGACGGATGAATAAAATAATTATTCTGTTTTTAGAAATACACTTTTTCTTCATTTCAACTCCTGGCAGAGGTGGTCGCTTACCTCAGGGAAATCCTAAAGGAAGATACTTTCTTACTCCTTGAATGGCTTCTATTTTGTGAACTGTCTCTGATATTACAGTACGTCAGATCACAATTGTCACAATTCGACTCTTTCGAAATAAGCCAATTTGCTTTGGAAATAAAGCTGCAGCCGATGTGACGGCTCGTTAGCTGCAACTGTAAGCGACCTCCTACAAATGTCAGCGAACTATCTTTATTCATGTCAAGCCTTTTTTGTCCGCAATGTTGTCGCAACATTGTTCAGTATTGTTTTTGTTGTTTGTTTTACTAAATTTGCAGTATTTGTTAAGTTATACCTTGCTGCATTTCAAACAAACTAAAACGCAGCAGGTTATACCTACAAGATGTAAATTAATCCTTGGTAAAATAGGTCTTTAAATATGGTTAAAAGATTCCGTCACGATCGGTCACCCTAGCGATGAAAAACTCACTTTGGAAAGCCTGGTAAGTGACACTGAAAACATAGCTAAAACTGAAGTACGTTTGGTTCACGTCTAAAAGACGAAGAGGATTAAGAATTCAAAACTCTACCATTAATAGTTTTACAATTATAAAAAATAAAATTGTGCCCTTAAATGGTAGTCCCCATGACAGCTTATTCTGAGTAATCTGGCTTGAAAATTTCTTAAAATACTGTTATGATTGTACTCGAATTAATTGAATCTCAAATTCTAAAGTACTATTTGGTGGGATTGGCCCCATTTTTTTACTACCGTACCTGAAAGAGAAAGACAAGCGTGTAAACAACGAAGGTTAACGTTAGTGGACCGGGCTGATCTGATTTAAAGCATCCTGAGATCTTTGACAAAGATTTGGGCCGCGTTCTAATGGGATCAACCATTCAACCACCACCAAAACAAAGTTAACATGCAAGAGAAAATTATTATTGCAAGGGGGTCCAATTCCACTAGTGAATGTGTCGAACGAATATGGGCTGTTGGGCGCCAAATTTTGCAAGCGGATTTGGACCGAGCGCTTCATATCTGCCTGAGGATTGGGATTGGGATTTTTTTGGGGGGGGGGGGGGGGGAAAA
>BLFK01000309.1:1552921-1601160 GCA_014634185.1 Astreopora myriophthalma | reverse complement strand
TAGCTCAGTTGGTAAGAGCACTGCACCGGCATCGCAGAGGTCGTGGGTTCGAATCCCGTTGAAGTCACTTGAATTTTTCAAGTGCACATAAGAGACAATTGCTTCAATTGTCCAGAAAAGTGTGAGGATCATTTCTTCAGTTCAATTATTGCATAATTACTTTCAACACTCAAGTGTGAATTGCTATAACTCTATGAAAAATGCTATTTAATGCACAAAGGGATTTTTTGGCTATTTCTCAAGTTTCAGCTATTTCTACTGTTACCAGTCACAGATGCAGGCAAAATACGTGTAGTTACAAGTGTGCAGTACGTGTACATAGTTTTTGGAAGAGAAATTTGATCTTGACTTGCATAAATGTACCAGCTAAAGCAGTGTGGCAATGGCTCTTTAAGTAATCTTTTACTAACCCATTAATCCCTGAGGGCTCCCCCAGTAGTGAGTAAAATCGTCTGACGTTAGACTGAGAAGAATCTATAAGTGACACTATTGGGAGTCCAAGGGTTAACTGGTTTTGTTCTTAACACAACATCATTTGCCTTAAGGGGTTAGATGTTGATTCCTTAGTGGTTGAGCACATTCAAGTTAATGCTGCCCCCAAGATGAGAAGGCGAACATACAGAGCTCATGGACGTATCAATCGTGAGTTATATGCAATTTCTGTGTTTTCCTTACAGTCATATTCGGATTGACTTTTGTTATAATTAAATTGGAAAACAGAAGAAGACTTCTTGCTTCACAATCATTTGAGCAAGTTTAATTGTTGATTTTTTTAGAGAAGTTACCAGTCAAAAAGCAACTGGGTTTCTTTCATGAAAACCAGGGTTTGCCATAGTTGGGCTAGGTGTGAACTGATGCAATTTAGATTTCTAATAGTCGAATTGTCACTTGTATCTTTCTACCACTGAGGCTCCCCTCAACCCACTTTTCGCCATTCTTATTTATCACAGCCTACATGAGTTCGCCATGCCACATTGAGATGATCTTGGCTGAGCGTGAAGAAGTGGTGCCACGTGGAGAAGATGAGGTCGAGGTCAAGAAAGTTTCCAAGAAGAAAATGGCACGAGAAAAGATGAAGTCCAGGGAGTAGACCCTGGTTTGACAGCTGTACAATAAAATTTGTAATGTTCGAAAAGGCTTAGTGTTTGCCTTGATGTGCCTCTTTTTTGCATTCTAACATTAATCAGGGCTAAATTCAGGTTGAGAATCAGTGAAAAGAAAGGAAGTTCAGTTATGGTGAGCATTAAAAATGTCAAAGTGATTCTGCTGCAATGACAATTGTAATGGATCCCTTCTTGCTGAAAGAGTGTACCCTAAAGAAATGCAAACAGTTGCAAAATGTAAGGGGAAAAATTCAGCTTTATTTTGACAATTTGTAGTCCATCATTTTTTATTTCACTTCATCTCAAAAGTTTAAAGGGTGAAAGGACTAGTCTTGTCACCGACACTGCACAGCTGAAACTTTTTTTTTTTTTCAAGCTGCGAAAGCAAAACGCAAGCTTGAAAGGCTCGTAGATTTGAGAGTGGACATTTTCAGAGTCTATTTTGAGAAGCGAAACTTTGGAGCCGCGTGTACCACGAAAAAAACATAGCCTTCCGCTTGAAAGTTCACGTGCACGTTCAACATTTCAGACACGTTCAACTGTTTACCCTAGCACGTAGAACAAGCGTTAGTTTTTTTGCAATAGATCGTTTTCACTCATGTGACCAGCAGCCATGTTGATTTACTGAAACAAAAAGAAATGTTTGCGCTAAAATGAAATTCAATTCCCCGAAGGTTGTTTAGGTACACTAATATGGCCGCCGTTTCTTTGTTTAGGTACACCAATAAGGCCGCTGTGACGTTATGTGAGAACGATCTGTTCCGAGCGAGCGAAACTCAACTCCCCAGCTCTTGATTTACTTCCTTTACTAATTAACCCTGTACACAAGATTCGTGGAGTTTATGGTGGAGCGCGGACCACTTTGACTTCTTCGGTGACTTTCACGAGACAGATGGGGTTTCGTTTCAGGTTGACAAGTGTGTGTGTGTGTGTGTGTGTGTGTGTGCACTTCGTCCAGGGACTCCTAACGATAACATTTTTGCTTTGGCTCAGTGCACGAAAACAACGATAGCGCGTAAGCATGTTCTTTAATGGCCCTTCACGGCTACTGAGGGTTAAGGGCTCGCGTTCTCTGACCTCACTCCTCAAATGTAGCTAATGTTAGTCCCAAGTGGTACGTACCGGCATAAGGGCAATTGCCCATGCGCGTACTAAATACTTAAAAGAAAATCAAACCGGTAGCGGTACCTCAGGACATTTAAGCCTGAGCGTTTTACCATGACGATAGACCCTGAGATTTCGGCCCACGGGTCGCTTATATCTTGCAACTTTGGAATACCTATCCCCGATAGGGAATGAGGGAGAGAAATGTCGGCCCCTAGACCATAATTTCTGTGATAGATCCCTTTCGTACTCGCAGCTCAGGTCTGTTTCGCTTATATTGTAATTTCGATCGATTATATGTTTGTCAGTGCAGTAATTGTGTCTTCCATGTGGTACTTTTTTGGGGGGGTACGCATAAGCGTACACGGAGTTTGCGCATGCGCATTTGCTTCAAATGTTAAAACATAAAAAGGAACAACGTTCGAGACGAAGTGTACACACTTATCTTCCCGTATTTGATGAACACAGAGTCAGTAGAATATAGGCCCGGTTCAGATGAGCTGAATCGAATTGAAATTTAGGTCGACCCGAGTGAATTAATCTTGGCTGAATTGACTTAATTCGGCCGAAGACAGGTGCGGATTCGGTGAGCGGTTAAACACAACTATCAATTATAGTCTGTCCCGTTGGAACTGAAATACTATCATATACATAAACTAATGGAAAAATACTTAACAATTAGACCCAATAGCCCATGAGGCGAAGCCGAATGGGCTATTGACCCGTGGCCCTTGATGGCGAAGGGTCTAATTGTTTTAGTATCACCCAACTAGTCGGACAGAAAAGGCAATAATAAAGTTTGCAAATGCAAGTTGAAGAAATATTTATTTGGGAATAAAACGAAAGAAAGCGTCACGCTTTTCGCTACTCGAGGACTATTACTAATAGTCCTCTAGTAGCGTAGCCAATGAAAATGCAGGATTTGCATTAGTCCACTAGTTGGGTGATACTAAATTATAATAGTTATGCATTTGATTCGGCTTATGTGAAGTGCGGCGTCTGAATCAAAGCCTTTTCACAGCCCTTTTTTCCGGCTTCCAAATTGGATTGATTCAAAGAAACTCGATTCCGCTCTTGTCAATTAAGTGCGGAGTCCCGACCCCGCCTTAGAAGCTCTCCCTCTGCTAACTCTGATGAATAGGTTTCTTAATTTAAAAGTGGAACCATGTGAATATTTTGTGTTTGGTGGAATCGATCTCATCTGCTAACCAGGGCCCGGTTGTTCGAAAGCCGATTAACGCTAACCCTCGATTAAAAAGTAAACGACGTTTTTAATTTCTTCCTCTGCAAACACTCTCAAAAAGTGGTTTTAGGCTAAAGCGGAAGAAAAGTGTAAGTCGCAAGTGAGAAGCAAAAATCTTCCGGGAAAATCTTTGTGAATTGAAAAATAACCTGGAATCAAAGGTTACTCTAACCGAGGGTTAGCTTAATCGGGCTTCTCAGTATCCCCCGAAGATTTGTGCGGTGGTGGGGTAGGGAAAAAAAATAGAACTGGTGATCATGACGTCACCGAAATTCAAATGAAAAGAAACCCGAAGAATGCATATATAACTTGGATACGTATCTTCGCATGATAATGCTGTCAATGGCGTTTAGCAAGCGTATATTTTTCTCTGAAAGTTGTTCGACGCTCCATGTGAAGGACTGTCAATAACATCAATGGCCTCAACGTCTGATTGCGCAGCAAATGAGTTTCGATAAATCGTCAAGTAACAAAGTGACTAAAGATGGAAAGTATTACTGGAATGTGTTCCGACACAACGATACTAACAGCCATTTAGGCCCTTGAGATGTAAACACTATGACTGAAAGGAAGAGTTCTGCTTCAAGAGGGGTTAATTCTACGGGTGCAAGTGAGATTTCAGGAAGAGAATGTCGACCCCCAGATGGAAAAGATTTCGCTAATTCAGGTGACATTAAAACGTTCGAGTTCGAAGGTTGCTCGACAAATTTTGGAGTCGTGCTCGAAAACAGAAACCTGAAAAGCCCGAGTCGTACAAGAAGTACTCTAGGGAATATAAGAATCGCAGAAATATATCCGGATAGCCCAGCTAAACGAGATGGAAGGCTTGCAGTTGGAGATCGAGTGTTGGAAATTAATAGCCATGATTTGAGCCGGGCGAGCCTAGAACGTGCCAGGTAAGCTCAACTTTTATCAAAGTTTATAAAAGAAACCACAACAGGTAGTTTTTATACTAGAAAGTGCAGGTGAAACAATCTTGCTATTTGGTTTCTTTAATAAGCTTAAAACGCCCTATAAACCATTCATTTATTTCCCCACCAGGGTTAATGTTTAGCTATGATCGAAGGCCGAAGGCCACTTTGTAATTTACAGCACAACAGTCATTCGATCATTTTGCGATATTCCATCAGCACCAGACGATGACTTGTTTGAATGCAAACACTTTAACTCCCTCATGATTTATTTAAAACAACTTAACGCTCAAAAACGTGTATCGCTTGCGGTTTCTTAGACATATTGGCCGTCTAATTTGAAAATTACTGATTTCATCGTCGTCGTAGCTTCATCATGGCTTTTGTGTGACCTTTGTAAATAATTATGAAGTCTGGGTTTTCGTTTTCACAAATTGCCCAGTTAACATTGATACAGTTTAAAGAGTGTCGGTGCTAAATATCTGATGCCTGAAATTGAAAAAGAGAAGAGGAAATCATTGAATCATTTCTTTAAAAATAATAATCGAAGAGACGTAATTTTTCTTGATGCCCAAGAAGATTCGATTCGACATCAGCTGCCATACACCGCTTTAAAAATCATGTATACATGCAATAGCATGTCGAGATGTGAATGGCTTCAATTTGCAACCCATATATTTCAGTTTGTTTGTTTTTATACAATCATTTTTAATACTGGTGAACAATATTCAGAGATGTCTTATATTTGAACGTAGCTGATATTCGTCGGGTGAGTCAATATTAAAACTCAAGTATTAATTCACAATATTATTCACATTTACCTGCAATTGCAGGTGGTACTTAGGCAGTGCTTTGCGGAGTGGTAAATTAAAAATACAAGTTCTCTGTGAGGCTTCCAAAAGCAAAAATGTTCCTTTGACAAATGGGATTACCAGGTCTTGTGAAAAGATACCAGAGGATGTGAAAGGGGTATGTATTTATAAATGTGCATAAAGGTCTGGCTCAGTCTTTGAAAAGATGCATAGTATTATCCTCATCAGAGATGTGCATTCAGGTTTTGTTGGCATTAAGGCTGGTTTTCACTAGTGTATTTAACCACAAGCACATCTCTACAACATTCCCACACATGAGAAACAAGCATGAGAAAATGAGGCATACGCAAGCGTAATAACAGTGGACATAATTTGAGCTACTGTTAATTTTAGAACTCATGCTTATGCTCATTTCATGTCCATTCCCACTTGTGAAATAAGCCCAAGCGTGCTAATATTTCACTCTCGTTCCCACTGCGACATAAGCATAAGAAGAATGAACTGTGCTCATTCTTATTGTGCTTATGCTTATGTTGTGGGTGTTCTCCCTTTCTTATGCGAGTGTTTACATGTGTGCTTATGTTTATGCTTGTGCTTATGCACTAGTGAAAACCAGCTTTTGTACCCAGCACAGTGATTTTGAAGCTAGAAAGGTTTCCCTAAAAAAATAGTGTTTATTTTTTATTGTTGTTACTTAACGTGCAGAATAGGGCAGTGCAGAAGATCCACATTTTGAAGGACAGCCGTGGGCTTGGAGTACAGATAATCATGAAAATGAACAATGTTACTGGAGAGAAAGGAGTGTTTGTATCAGATGTGAATCCAGGTGGAGCTGCTGCAAGGTAAGAAAGAGCTAAAATAATGCTGATGTCATTTTTGTATTGTAATCCTCAGATGAATTTTCACATCATCCTAGTAGATTGATTTAGTACCTTAACCTGTGACCCATCAATTATGTGGAATGCCACAGGCATACCATGTCTAAAAACCAATCAAGTTCCTTTTTTTCTTTGTGGTCTCATATAGTAATTGGTCCAGGGGAAAACTGATGACAATCCACTGGATTATGCAAATTGTATAATAAAATACGTTTCTGGTTTTTATTCAATCTGTTAAGGAAAACATTACATTAGCTTGAGCGAACTACAATATACTGGCAAAGTGGACTTCAGTGATTAACTAAATTTCAATAAATCTTATATCATGGACCACTTACTTCTGTGACAATATCCAGCAGATTACTCCTTAAACTTTTGTAAACACGGGTTAGCAGGTCAGTCAGATATCAGGTCAGCAAAATTATTGTATACAAACAGGTCAGCGAGCAAACAGGTTAGCACTGAATGATCTCCTAGAATGAACTTTGAATGTGTTGTGTGACCTTATGCAGTTACTAATCCCTAAGTGTCAATCACAGACTTAAATCAACGGAAAATTAAAATGTCAATCAATGAATACATCTCTTGGTAACGAAACGAACAGGAAAGCACACTCTGAAATTTAGCGGGCCGTGCTGTAAAATATGGCCCGCTAAATTGGCCAATCATAGCATATCTGAGAGATATAATAAAAGTATGTATCACTATGCAGGCTGATTTTAGCAGTTACTGATAAGCAAAATAATCCCAAGTCTATTCTAAAGCTGAAAGATTCAAGTTGTAATATAATTTTTTCTCAGGGATGGTCGTCTCAAAGAAGGTGATGAGTTGTTATGGATCAATGGTCACAGCTTGATTGGGATCACTCAACAGGAGGCAGTAGACTTGTTACGAGCATCACCCAAACTTATACAGCTTGTCATCTCAAGACAGGTTTGAGGCAATGTGTTTAAACAAACTTACAGTAATCATAGAAGCCTTAGCCTGCAAGCAAGCTATCTCTGTATCTCAGCCAGCACTTGGGGGATTAGTTCACTTTCTCACTCCTTTCCTAACCGAGACGGCTTGCTCACAGGCTATCAGAGTTTTAATTTTCTCCATGTAGACGGCAACAATGCTGTGCTAAACAATACATTATTCTGATGGCATTTAAGTCTTTGTTTTGTTATGCAATATTATCGTGATAGGATTTTCCATTGTGTACAAATGTATCAGTGTGGCCATCTCATCACATGGTTGCAAGCTGGAGATAACCCTCCCTTTTGAAAGTCAAATTCTAAAATGAGTCCCCCCTGGCCTCTTCTCTTATAAGCCCCACTCCCCACCCCCTTAAGTACACTAGACATTTGCAATTAGCCTCTCCTCTTTTCCTTAAACCACCAATTTTCATCCCCAAAAATATGCCATATTTTTTTATAATTTGAGTAATGTATTTTTTTTAGTATTAACTTAATAATAATAGAAATACTTAATTGACCTCCTCCCTTGGGGTGCTTCTCAGGGCCAATGAAAGAAATGATTCAAGTGAGGCTTCTTTGCAACTACTTAAGTTGCTAAGTTGCTCCCTTGATTGCGATGGTCACTTTGACTTGAAAGTGTTAAGAATCCTTAAGTGACAGGTCAGGTAGACAAGTTGGCTATTTACAAGCATATTTGAGAAGTTGAACCAGGGACTATGAAGAACGATTCCACGTACGGGTCAGAGCGGGACTCGAACCGGGGTTGCGCAGAATTTAAGTCAGACGCCCTAACCCCTTGGCCAAATTGCCTCCTGGCTTCAGGATATATACTAGTTATGCAATGCTTTCAAGTGGTATACCGTGAAATATCCCATGAGTGACTTGATTTTTTTTAGTATACACACGAGCCTTTAGGCAAGTGTATATACAAAGAAAAGTCAAGTCACAAATGGGATATTCATTGTTTACCACGAGAAAGCTTTGCATAACTAATTTATCCCATGCCACTCATTGAATTAGCACAAAACGTTACTCTTCAATGCTTTAACAGCAAATAAATTAAGTTAAAATATATTCAACAGAATGGCAACGTTTCTTGAAAGTACACAATTTTGATTAAAAAAAAATAAAAATATATAAATAGGTAGTGCTCATTAATTGTATAAAAGCCTTTCTAGGCTGCGAGGAACGCCGGGATTTTTTTGTGGAATACTACCCGTTGCATACCGCAGAATATGCAACGGGTTTCTAGCTTTCTGATTTTCTGTATTCTCTATGGCATGGGATAAATTGCCATATTATTTGTTGCAGGGTGATATCTCTTTTGGTACAATAAAACCAATATCTAGAGGAAGATCTGAGTCTCAGGAAAATGTCCATAAAAATAAAATTGCTGATAAAAAGGACCATGCCACAAGAAAGAAACGTCGGGCTGTGTCTGTAGACAATCTCTTTGGCCATAGCAGCAAGAATCCTGCAGAACTCACCAAGGGGGAAATACTTGAAAAAGCTACATACAAATCAAGTGACTCTCAGGAAGGTAATATACTGCAATTGGAAAATGGTCCTGCTGAAACAGTTCATCATAGTTCCAAAAAGAATAAGGTTAATGTACAGGAAAGGTCCTCATGCAGTGGGAATGGGAGCACAAGAAGCTTCACAAATGGAAGGCATCACTCATCAAATAGTTCATCTGAGAGTTCAAACGAGGGATCTGAATTAAAGTCAGATGATGTATTGATTTCCAAAGAAGACGAAAGCCTTGAGAGTGAACCAGTTACTCTAGAAGACAAACCCTTGAAAAAGCACTCAGACGTACACATGTCATCTCCCAAGAGTTCACCCACATTGATGACAAAAACTGCAAAGACACAAAGCCCTGCAAACCCTTCAAAAAGAAAAGTTAGTGATAGCAAATCAAACTTAGCACCTGGTCAAATTTCACCCTCACTTCCGAGACCGCAAACACCAGGGGGCTTGGGAATTGCCTTTCCTGCTCGTTATCTGGGACACACCTCTCCGCAGGTAATGACAGTAGGTGTTCCCACACCACAGAAAGTGGTTGGCAGTAATGAGAGAGATTCTCCTGAGGCTAAGAGGAAAGGCAGTAACAGTGCTGTACAGGGACAGAATGGCAGCGAAGCGATAGAAGAAGAGATTGTGACCATTGTATTGGCAAAAGGAATGAGTGGTAAAGGGCTTGGTTTTACTATTGTTGGGGGCAAAGACTCCCCTCATGGTGACATGGCAGTTTATGTCAAGAGTATTTTACCTGGTGGTGCAGCAGAAGCTGATGGACGAATGAAGAGAGGTATAGTACTACCTTGTCTTATTCGTGTATTATATGTATTTTAAGGGGTATTCACTTGCGGACAATTCAAGTGTTCCTTGTAGAAACTGGTCCTTCAAGTTGTTTGTTAATGGAAGTAACTTAACATTTTAATCAAAGCAAACTTATCTGACTGAAAGCACCAAGAAGACAGTACCAAAAAGCTGAGTTGCCTTGGGCCAAAGAGTTGCCTTGGGTGTGGGAGCTCTACTCAATCAATCAATTGGTTGGTCAATGAAGTCAATCAATCAAACAAGTGAATCAGTCAATCAATCAACTAATCAACCAATAAATCAATTGATTAATCAATCCATCAATCAAAATCATTATATATACACAGTAATCATGTCAACAGGAGTTGGTTTTCACATGAGCTGTGGCTAATTGTTAGGGCACAAGTAAAATTTCCTCAACAAGGGAAAATGATCTAACATACATGTAGGGTTGTATTGGAAACAATTCTTGCAACAACCATTGCTAAAAGCAGTTAGTGATACTGCTCTTCTTGAGGGCATCCATTGGTTATAAGTAATTGATGGAATTAACTAAAATATGCCAATTTCAATCAATATAGGTGATGAGGTTTTATCAGTCAATGGAACATCATTTGAAGGCTTCACTCATCAACAGGCTTTAGATACGTTCAAGGTAGATTATTAAAATTACTTTTGTTGCATTATGTGATGCCAATGAATAGCCATGCCTCCTCAGTGTAGTAGAAGTCTGTTGGAAATGAAGTAGGATTTATCGCTGAAATCTAATAAGTATGGTTAACAGCAACATGCTTCTTGTTGGTCTCTCTAATCTCAAAAACTGGTCCTAAACAATTTCAATTAAAATAATACTTTTTTTAGGGGTGGGGATGGGGTATTAAGCTATTTAATTTAATTAATTTGTCTGGTTTATATTGTGGGTTAAATTCATTCATGATTCCAAAGTCTTAACCAGGTTTCGTATTCATTGTTCCAGGTATGGTAATGAATGTCAACTTAAGACATCAGAAAAGTACCATATAAGTGATTCAGGAAAAAATTTAAATGACAAGATATATGCTTTGTCTCTTTTTTAACACTCATCCAGGGTCTCTCTTTTTTGTGAGCAGATTAGATGCCTAGTGCCTGCCCAAATGACTGGAGTACTTTTTTGTTTTTTATTTGTTTTTTAATTCAAAATAAACTATTAATATTTCAATTTCATGTTTAGCAGCATGTGGTTTATAGTGTTCCTAGATTTGTGGCATAATGGAAGTATTATTTTGTTTGCCTTTTGGCATACTCTGACATGAAATATAATCCAATTAGAGATTTCACCTGCCCTTTGAACAATATCAAATTGAACAATTGATTTATCTAAGCAAGCAAAAAATGTATTTATGTGGCAGGTTAAAATGATTTCAGGTCAAAATTATTTTTAATTTTATTCCCTTTGTTTGCTACTGGTATTCCTATCATAAGTGAAATACAAAGAAAATAATTATATCATTACAAATCAAACTAGGCTGAAATATTTTTTACCTGAAATTTATGTGTAAACTTACAACCTTTACACATGACATTAAAGACAGAAAGAAAGTCATTAGTTCATGAATTTATTCAAAACAGTCAACTCCTGTTATACTGTTTTCTGTTAATATAAACATAAAAAAATATAATCAGTATTTCTATCAATAGCGTGTGTTAGGAAGTCAGCATAATCTGTTTGACCTCAAATATTTAAATTTGTCAGTGTGAGTTTGTAAGTTGAATATTGAGGGCCTTGACAAACTGTCTTATTAATGACAGCTGAAATTTAAGAACCTTGTCACAATTTTTGTTCTTGCAGAATATTCGTAGAGGAATTGTCACTTTGAAAGTGCGAAGGAACAGCCCAGGAGCACCGAGCTTGTCCACATTCACAACCCCTACGGGCTCAGCAGGGAGTTCTCGCCGTAATAGCAAAGATGTAACAGAAGATTCAGCTAGCTCAAGCAGTTCTTCATCACCAACAATGTTTCGAAAGCTTCGTCAAAAGCGAAACAGGAAAGGAAAGAATGTTGACATTGTATTGTATAAAGGTGTGATTTTGAACTTTGTTTGACATTGTTCTGTTACTGATTTTGATTGTGGTGGTTTAGTTCAACTGCTAACGTAATTTGATGAATTCATTTTCAGTTGATATCTTTCTTACTAGCTTGCCTTTTCCAAAACTACCTCATGGATTGGCATCTGGTTTTCTCTTTTTATTACTTCACAATGATCAACCATCAAAGGGTTCATTGGTCTGTGAAACGTACCTAGGGTTTTACGAAAGTCAGTATCTTAGTTGCTGTTAATTACAATGACCATCAATTTTCAACACTGTCAGCCAAAGGGGCCTTGCTTGTTTCTTAAGAGAGCTTTGCTGCATGAACTAGAAATCTGACTGCCAGCCAGTAGGCTCAGTTGCTAGAGTGCACCGGACTTCTGTGCAGAAAGTTGTGGGTTCCAATCCCAGCTGGATCAACATTCAAGGTCTTATAATAAATAAGTGAGGGGAAAGTGCTGCCATTGTCATGATATCTGCAAATGGTTAGACTTTCTAGTCCTCTCGGATAAGCACATTAAACCATAGGCTCCATGTCACACGACATTCGCTTACATTAACCTTGTGGGACGTTAAAGAACCCACATACTGTTCAAAAAGAGTAGGTGATGTAGGTCCTGGCTGGTGCCATGGCCAGCTTCGCTAAAGATAGAAGGGCACTCGTTACTTCCAGTAATATTTGTAAACTGCTTTGCAGTCCGGTGAAAAGTCCCCCGGACAGTGTTGTGGTCCAGCCCTTAATTCTTAATTTAGAGTTGTTGTCTTTATCACATTCCCCTTATTTATTGCTTAGTAGTTCAAGGTTAATACTATTGTGCAGGGCCAAGTTGTTCGAAACAGTTAAAACCCGTAGGTTGTCATGGTATTTATCCCAGTTTAACACTAACTCTGCTTTGAACAACTCAGCCTAGATCAATTTGACCTTGCCATACTAGTATGATTTTTGGAATTTTCTTATTTCAGAAGCTGGTGGTAGTCTGGGAATTGGATTAGGAAAAATAAATTCCTCCTCTAAATTACAAGGGATCATGGTTCAGTGCATCATTGAAGGATCCGCTGCTGCTATCGATGGTCGTCTGAGGTGACTGTTGTTTCTTAATAATCGTCAATATTAATATTATTATTTCCAAAGGATCTTGATATCAGCAGGCAAGTCAGAAATTTGAAGAAAACGACAAAACTTTTAAGTTTGTAATACATGTTTCGACAGAAACTTAAGAAGATAAAAGAGGCTATTCATATTCAAAGAGAACAACCTTCTTTGAATCAGCAATTACATCTTGCATGTAAACCTAAAACTATCCTTTTAATTCTCACATTGTCACGTTTTATGTACATTCTCTTGTTACTCGCATAATTGGCATTTTTTCTTACGTACAAATTCAACTTCTAACGCTTTGTACATTAATTAACTGAAGATGGCAGAAGTTTCTGTCGAAACATGTATTACAAACTTAAAAGTTTTGTCATTTTCTTCAAATATTATTATTCCATTTTATTAAAAACTGAACTACGGACATCAGATTTCCAGCATTTTCATTGGCTCGCTGGACGCAGGCTATCAGTTCATATACCTGCTGTACCTAATATGGTCAAGGAACGCATCAGCAATAAAGCAAGCTGATAACATTTTTGCAGCTCTGAGTTTTTAAGAAAACAATTATTTTTCAACAAAACAATTCTACTCAGGCTTGCTGGACATAAAATGATAAAAACGAACTTGGCGCTATGTGCCTCGTTGGTTATCTATCACTTCATATCCAGCACACCCTTGTAGAATAATTGTTAAATATTATTGCTTCCCCTTCTTTGCACATACTCAATAGAGCCTTACACTTTTTCAGACTTCTCAGTTCTGTCTATGGTATTCATGATAGCTCAGGTTATTGCTTCTTGTGTGCAATGTCTCACAATTATTGTGTCACCCAAGGATCATGGATCACAGGGTTTCATAAGGCACCAATCACTGCCAACCAGGGTGCTACCTATACTGATACACAGCCAGTCAACAACATCACCTGATGGAGACCAGCAGTATAGCGGTTGAAACGTAATCCAGAATACCATGCTTGTAACTTGACAATGAGACAAAGAATGGACTCAGCTCTCATTTCAAACTACAATTAGGAACACCATACATGATATGATATGCCTGTGTTATATAAATCTGACATCCCTTTTTTTTTTTTCACAAAATTAACTTGCAGACAAGGTGACCAGATGCTTGAAATAAATGACCAGAAAATTGACCATCTATCAGTAGAAGAAGTATATAGTATTCTCGACAAAGTTCCCCCAGGGAAAGTTTACTTGAAAGCAACACGGAATGAGATACCTGAGAAGCTGACTTTGCAGCTGAATGGTGCTCTGACAAAGCTTCAGAGTGAGCGTCAAATTCTTGATAAGAAAATCCCTGGTAAATCCAAGAGTGTCAGGACTGCCTCCACTTTGTCGGGTGCCTCAGAAAGTTCTGATTCTTGTGGTGAGTGTATTTTTTTTGTTGGTCACCATTGAATGCGAGAAATAATTATAGTAATTAATAATAACAATGATAGCTTATTAACTTATTGTTTTAGCACATGCTACATGCACTTTATGTGAGTACTGACAACAAATAAAATCAAATTGAATATTGGTTTTTGAGGAGAGAGGAAAAAAAACAGAGTACCCAGAGAAAACACTCGTGTGGTAGAGTGGAGATCCAACAAACTCAAGCAAAATAATCATCAGGCTAAGTCTGTGGGTTGAACCTGAGAGGCATTGCTGAAAGGCAAACACTCTCAGCACCACTCCCACCAGTGGATTTCTTGTGAGACCTGATTATGTGTCAGTTCCTCTAGATCTCTGGACTTTGACAATGTAGCTCACTTGTCATTTCTATTGGCCAGGGTTGTGTTGTTCGAAGCGTGGATAGCGCTATCCAGTGGATAAATCGATATCCATTGGATAACTCAATTGGTGTTGCTAGTGCTTATCCTCTGGATAGTGATTTATCTGGTTATCCACCTGGCGTCAGTTGCTCAAAAGGTGAGTAACACTATCCACCGGATAACTCCCAGCAAAGCCAATTGACATATCCAGTGGATAGCGCTATCCACTCTTCCAACGACTGGGGCCTGAACAACCAAGGCCAGGGTTACCTTTCTTACAAATGTAGCAAGAATGCTTGACAGCTAAGCACTTGAAGTTTATTGAGATGTCATCAGGTTGATGGAACATTGGTGATTGATTCTTGTCCGACAGATAATATGATGAGCCTTTCATCATCTTGTGAGCCTCTCTTACCACTTGCCCCTGGACCAGACAAGAAAAAGAAGGTAGTGATTGTGGTCTGCAGAATTAATTGGCATGGCTGACTACTGAGTTGTGTTGCTAGCATTGAGATTATGTTTCACCAACCAGGACACATTGTTTACTTCCAATGAAGAGGTTGCTAGCATTTTCAGTAATGTTCCACAAATTTTAATGAAACCATTTATTATAATATAGATGGCACACATTCAAGTTTGTTTCCATCCTTGTTGTTGTGAGTCCTTCCCACCTTCCAGTTAGTTCTGACACTCATTAGTGTTGTATTCTGTCAAATGAACTGACTTGTTTTCCTTTATTGTATTGTAGGCACAAGCCAAGCATGAACCAGATGATTCTGTCTTTGCTAATGAGCCAGATACGTGTCAGGCATCAGGTAAGCCAAGGTCACTATTTTGTTGTTCATTTGAAGGGCCTTTTTGTGATAATGCCTCTGCATATCCCAATGGCTGTTAAAGCCACAAACCATGACATGACACATCTTGGTTTGACAGAGAATAATCAGTCAAATTTAATAGTGACGTGTTCATCCTTTACGGCCCTGCTCCAGTATTGCATTATGCGTCCAATCAAGCCTGAGAATTTTCAAGCCTTCTATCTTAAAAAACAATCATCTTGGTATGCTTTATCAGAGCAAACTGATATTTTTATAATGGTTAACTTCAGATACTTCTGATTGTGTTGAAGACACCTACAATGTTGTGAGACAACCCACAGGTAAGGTGAAATACTACTTGTTGGCGTCATTCATTCATTTGTATTTTTTGTTTGTTTGCTTCTTTGTGATTTTTATCTAAAGAGAAATTCAGTGGAGGATGAGTTTGAAAAAGACAACATAATGATGAGTTTGAAAAAGACACTCCATACGATCCATAGTGCTGTGGTGCTAATACATTAAGATGATAAATTTCAAGCCACTAATATTTACTTTGGCTAAAAGGCATCAAGTGACAAGTTCACCATTGTTTTATTTTGTTTTAATTTATTTTAACCTACCAGTGGTGCCAATTTAATCCGTGGCTCAATGAAACTTCATCCACCATTTTACAAAACATACCCTGCAAGGAAATTTATTGTAAGGATTCAGTTCAATCTGTTGACTGAGTACAGCTGTTGTGTGTTTTGTTCTTAACAGGTGTCCTGGGTATGGGTGTCACAATTGACAAGTCTCGTGGAAGCACTACTGCTGAAAAAGTGTCAATCAAAAGTGTTACTGAGGGTGGATCAGCTGCCTCAGCAAGAAGCCCCACAGGAGTGGGGTTAAAAATAGGTAAATGCAAATGTCACAACGTGCCATCACTAGCATTATGTCATTCCAATATATAATACATGATTTGTATACTGCAGTACACAAGTCTCGAAAGAGAGTGTGTAGTGGCTTATGCATCAGGTGTTTGATCTGATAGTAGCCCAAACTCTTCCATGTTAATTTGTGAGGCAATAATAATAATGATAATATCAAAACTGACCTTGTCAATGGATGTAGTGCTGGAACACTAATTATGGACTCTTTAAAAAACCTTCAGAGCAGAGAATAGAACCAACAAACTCAGCCCACATATAATGCGGAGTCCAGGAATTTTTCCCATCAGGGCTAGCTGGTTCAGGATGCTAGTTTTATCACGTCTTTACGACTATGTATTTCAATTATTTTCTTTAGGAGATGAAATCATTGAAGTAAATGGGACTCATCTGAGAGGAATGGACCAAGAGGACGTCATCATGATATTTAGAGATTTACCATTCTCCACACAGATGAAAATTAGGAGAGCAAAGATACCTAGGGCGACTGATTCCTCTCTAAAAGCAGAAAGCAAAAAGGAGTCTCTTGAGAAAGTTCCCGAACAAGAGCTAGTACCACTTCCCAAACCCCCTGAAAACAGGCTACGATCCAGCTCGAGAACCAAAGTACAACCGGTTAAGCAAGACTTAGTGGATGAAAAACCTGCTTTTAGGGTTGTCAAAGTGGATGACAGCGTATCATCTGATCGTCCCAGCAATAAAAGTAGTTCTCAATTTAAAAACGTTATTTCCAATGGAATCAAACATGATAGACTCGAAGTTACTGATAAAGCTGACCAAACAGTGCATACATCTGATGTGGTCCAGAACAGATCAGAATCTCACCTCAAGAAATCAGATTTTGAAAATGTGACCAGTAGTGATGACCTAAGCGTCAATAAAGCAGTTGAAAGAAACAGTGGCCTGGGAGACAACTTGATCGCACCGACTGGTTACACGAAGATAACAGTGAGCATCAAGAAGTCACCTAACTCCACCCTTGGTATCTCATTAGTCCCAAGCTACGGGAAACTTAAAGGATACTTTCAGGTGATGCAATGTTTGAGTGAATTCTTAACCCTAAGTCTTCACACACCTGTGTATGAAAGCTTTATAAAGTTGAACGTAGTGTGTATTTAGTGTTAATGTGCAAGACAGGTTTTGTTTTGTTTTTATTTTTTATTTTTTGGAGGGGGGAGGGGGGCTGCGAGTTAGGAGTTAGAATAGGAAAGCTGGAAAACTTAAGAATTACCCAGTATCGTTTGTAACTGTGCAAAAGAATTTCTCGGCTCCTCATTCCTCCAGAGGCAAATGCTATCTCTCAAAGGATTGAACCGAATTGTCCTCATTGCCTCTGGCTTTATGAATGCGAAACAACGTCCTCATTACACAGAGAAGAAGGGCTGTTCATGTATTATCAGCGTACTTTGTTTATTCCTTTTCAATGATCAATTAATAATAGTCGACAAAGGCAGCCCACACTACTGGAGCGTACTTGATAACACGTAGGACTTTTTCCTGAATTTTGGATGTCTGAATTTCTATTACCTATTTTTTCAGATTCGCAGATTGCTATCGGGCATGGTATGTGCCCAAGATGGACAGCTTAAGATCGGTGACAGATTGGTGTCAGTGAACGGTGTTTCTTTAAAAGGTGTGACGCATTCAATGGCGTTGCAGCTATTAAAGAAACCAGTGGAGATAGTCACATTTGTGATATTAAGAGAAGGTTTGGAACCGCTACAGAAAGCCCCATCTACGGCCTTTGAGGCCAAGAGTGATCCGTATATCCAGCCTTCTGCAAAGCCTACAGTCACAAACGTTGGTAGTGAATCCTTTCCAAATTCTACTATATCTGTGGTGCGTAAGGATTCTAAAGAGGATTATTCCATTCAAAGCCCTTCAGAATCCCAGGAAAGCAGTGTACATATGCAAACACTGGAGTTGTCAGAAATGGACACTGAAGAAAAATTGCAGAGTGTTTTAAGCCCTTTGGCAATTTCAGAATCTCCAAAAGACAATGACTATTCAAAACTAAAGAAACTGGATGAATTTGTGCCAGACAATAGCGACGAGGAAACATCATCAGACAAACCCCCAGACTTGCCTTGTTCGCCACCCCCACCGCCTATCGTGGATTTAGTGGACTTCTTAGATGCTGATGTAACTATTACTTCTCCTCCATCTTATTCTCCTGTTCCTCCACCTTTGCCATCAGATATCACATCGGCTGATGAAGAGGATCTCGCAATCCTTTCATTTTCCATTGCTTCTCCACCTCCTGAACTTAGTCCGAGAATCAGAGACTTTATTGAACAAGATCTCTTTAAACCTTGTCACAGTGGTGAAAACAAGAGACACGATTCTTCACATATCGAGGACATTTTACCGGAGAGCTCCTCTAATCTGAATCAAGCTGGTTCTTCTTTGCTAGAATCCGATGATTTGCACATCTCTAGCAAAGATGAGCAGTTTTCTTTTGAACAACCGGGTGTAACAGAAGCGTCAGCAGGCTTAAACGACTCTTTGGTTTTACTGTCCTCGAGTTCACCTTCAAAGTTCAAACGTAGTGTTACTCCTCCAGCCATCAACAAAACCAGCACTCCATTGCCTACAGTGGACAACAAAGATCTGTCTTTAGAGCAATCGAGCAACAAGCTGTCGATAGATGGGGATAAGTTCCTTGAAATGAAAAATTTAAACGGTCATACAACAAGCTCAGTAACACTGATCTCTGCGGAAGAAAATGAAACAGACATAAAACCGGTGGAAGGAAGAAGAGTTGAAAACGTACCTTTTGTTATAACATACCAGAAGAAGTTTAGGAGCCTTGGCATGAAAGTGGTTGTTTCAAAGGACGGGAAAGCTGTTGTGACTGAAGTATCATCATTTGGAATGGTTGCAAAAGATGGAAATATCAGGTAAGCAAAGTTAGAGATGCTGAGCCAGTATGAAAGGATAAAGCTACCCATATCATATGTCCAAGGTTTCAAGGTGAACTCGACATGTGTGTTCTCATGCGGTAATCCACCGTGCAAAAATTGACCCCATATACAGGAGTTTAGGAGTTTTAACCTTTTCGCTTTCCTAAAAAGCCGGAATTCAAATGGAAGAACCAGTGACAATCAGTGCGCCACTATAGTTCAAAATGAGGTCATACAGTGTTCTTCTCGATATTATTTTAACTGGGCAGTGCATGTTTTAGAAGTGTTCAGTTCTCACTGGCTTATTAGGGACTTCAAGATCTAAGACGGCGACGTCCATGAAAACGTCATTTCAAATTGCTAGTTTACGTTTTGCAATGTTTTTCGTCATTATTACAGTTTGTTCAACTTGTACAAACTATCCGAACTATCCAGGAACTGAACTGGGAGGAACGGTGTTCAAACCAAGAAGTGAAATCACATTTCTCCGTTGTGTGCTCGCGTTTTCCGTAGAACTTGAGATTTGGTCATTTGACGTTGTAGATTGGCAGAGAACGGGAAAGAAATGTACCAAACTTCAACACGCACGTGCAGAGCCATTGTTTTGCTCATTAAAGTCAATTGTTTCAGTGGCGTTCCCGCTGACGTCGCCGTCGTAGATCTTATGGTCCCTATTGATTTATCTTTTCAGAGTTGGAGATGCTATTTTGTCCATCAATGATACTTCGCTGGATGGCGTTTCCCTTGACGTTGTTCAGGACATGATCAAGAACTGCCCAAGAGGAAATGTTAGAGTTGTTGCCCAGGCTGGACCTAAACTGCCAAAGCAACTTATTGATGTCGAGAACATGGAAATCCAAAACCCTTCATCGGAATCCCTTGATGTAGCAGAAGTTGGTCGACCCAAGGAGTTGTCTTCTTCAGCAAGCAAAGCAGAGGAAAGTCATGTGCCAGTGAGGGTCTCTCTCAAAGCACAGGTTTACTTGCCGGAAGAGTTAATGTCGCAGGGAAATTTAGAGATAGCCAAGAAAAACTTGGGGCCATCAAAAGAGCCACAAGGTTCAACACTGGTAACACCATCTCAAGAAAATTGTCCAGTGGAGCTGACTGCTGCAGAGGAGTGTGAGCGATTGTGGGAAGACAAAGGCTTAAAAGGTGCCGATCTTGGTGATCTCCCACCACCATTCCGTCCTCCGCCAGTGCCTGGTAACGACTCGGAGCTGGTAAGTTTTGAAGCTCCAGTGGACGAAGTGGATGCTGAGGACACTGTTCAAGAACTCTCTTTGGATCCACCATCAATATTTGATGAAACTGTGGATTACAACTCAAATGACCGCTCAGCAAGTGTTTCCGATTCTGAAAAGGATGGTGAAAAAACCACCTCAGAGGCATCTATCCCAGCTCCTCTGGATTCACCTTCTGGTGACCACTCCAATTTTCTACTGAAAGAAAGTTCTGTCCTATTGGAAGATTCATCTGCTAACTTGAACCAGGGGCCTACAACACCGCCTGAAAGCACACAGCCGCAGTTGCCAATAAAACCACCCAGTTTGTTTGGAGATGACACTGAAAGTTTGTCCTCTATGGCTTCAGGGAATAGGATTAAAACTGCCCCAATCAAACCACCGAGTCTTTTTGGCGATGAAAGTCTTTCAAGCTTGCCTCTTCCACCTTCACCCCCAAAGCTAAATAAACAAATGATGCATAAGCACGGTTTGGATACAAATTCTTCAAGTTCATCAGTAGCCTTGCACTCTCCGCAGTTTAAACAGAAACCACTCAAATCCAGATCAGGCCCACGATCATCTCCTCCTCCTCCTTTTGAAGATATTTCCTCATTGGAGGTAGCTGATCCATTTGGTGACGAATCCGTTGATGTGCCAGATGATGACAGTCTGCCACCTGCCCCACCACCTCCGCGCTCTCCAGTCACCAAATCAACTGGTTGGTCTGTCAGGTCTTCGGATATGAAGGCATCTTCAATGCAGGAACATCACGATTTACATTATATCAGCAGTCCTCTTCCACCGGCCACCAAAGCAGAACGCAAGAACTCCAAGAAGAGTATACTGCCCTTGCGAATTAGGTCAAAGAAGGGACGAAAAACTTCTGATCAAAGTAATGCTTCACACGAGAATGAACCTCAACTCGGTTCAATACCTCTGTCTGGACACGCGGGGTTTGACGATCATTCACGCCCAGTGGCACATGTGGAACCTCCTGAAGATGACATGGAAAGTCTACCACCAGCCCCTCCACCACCAAGAATGTCACCTCTCACTGTAGAGAGCTTAGAAAATATGGTTGATGGTTATCAACCAACGAGACTCATGCAAGTCATAACCCAAACCCATGTGTCAGACGAGCCAATACCTGCAGTATCATCCAGCGTGGAAAACTCCCCAGCGGCACAGAGTCGGAAAAAGAAGACATCATTCCGTGAAAAGGTTATTCACATGGATAAAGAACCGGCTCTGGAACCGCCAAGTCAACCGGTGCCTGCCACGAAGTCTGCAGTGGGCACTTCGGTACAGCAGCTCACTTCACTTGAAAGCGAACTTGTTGTAACAGATTCTTCTGATGCAATGTCACCACCACCCCCTCTTCCACCAGAATTGGAACTGTGGTCTGAATCTGGATCGGCTGAAGCTGATCTTGCTTTGTTGGATCAAATTCTGCAATTAGAGGATTCCTCAAAAACACGAAAGGAGGAAAGCAGTGAAGGAGGCAGTTCACCTGCCTCAAACCGTGCAGAATTTCCCAAAGATACGCAGTACGAAGCCGCCACAGAAATTGACAGCATCCCATTAGGTAAACCAAGTGATCACAATGAGTACTTTGAAAGTTCCTTGGAGTCGGGCAACGTCCCTTCACTGCAGAAATTACCTGACACAGAAATACAATCTGATTTGCCATCATTGGAGTGCCATTACCGAACTGATACGCCTAAAATAAACGAACATTCAGAAACAAGCGAAAGTGTTGCCGTGTATAGTGAAGTCCATCCACGGGGATTGCGTGGCCATTTGTCCAAACAAGAAAGCGAAGATAGCGGCAGGGGAAATGTAGTGCTACAAAGACGGCCAGCTCCACCAATTCCAGGACAGGCTCAGATTAACAACATCCCGGGCAGTGTTTCAAGGAAGTCACGTTCGGCCGGTTTAGGCATAGAGGTGCTTCCTTCTAAGCCCGACATCAAGTCCAAGACTTCATCTTTGCCATTGCATCAAACACCACCAAAGCATCAAAAGGAGAAGTCCTCTTCATCAGTAAAGGACAAGAGAAAGTTGTTCTCGAAAGGCCACAAAAACAAATCAACCGGAGCTGACTCCAACGACTTCGAGTCGCAAGAGATATCTTTTGATAGCAATTCAGATGGTCGATCACGGACGTGGACCCAAAGACTGTTTGGATTCCGTAGCAGAAGCAAGAGTCGAGACAAGACAAGCAAGCGAGATGGCAGAAATCGTCCAACGGACAGGAGTCGATCAGTGTCACCACCAAGGGGCCTGTTCTCCAGAGGTACGCGATCGAATCCTTTGCCTCCCCCGCCGTATGCAAAGAAGGTTTCAGTGAATCAAATTGGGAAAGGCGTCGATCAGACTGAACGGGATAGAAAAGAAAGCGAATATTACGTGGCTGTGGAAGTAAATAAAAACGTTCCAGTGCATCCAGCAACAACGTTTTCTGAAAAGTCAAACAACCCACCTGGAGAAATGCTTGCTGTGGTAGGGAACAGCAACACAACTTATTCACAAAGTGAAGACAGTGAAGAGGATCACTCATCTTCATTGAACGTTGATTTAGTAAACGCGGAGTCACAGCTCTACGATGTAGTCTCAACCGACCAAGGTGAATCTGTCCATTACGAAGCTGGAGGTGAATACACTGACTTGGCTGAAGACAGGAACAACATAAGTGATAGTGAAGGAGATAGAAAAGGTATGTGTATGACAGAAGATGTTGTGACCGAAAGTGTGGAGACACCTATGACAGCTAGACCGCTTCCAGAACCACCCCCACGCTCTAAAGGGACGATATCCACAAGGGATGTGAATGATAAAGAACAAGTTGCCGTTGAAGGAAAGGCACCAACGAAACCGGTCTCTAAACCACCCGCAGCAAAGAAACCTCCTCCTCTGATATCAAGAACCATACCAAACATAGAGCTGCAACAGAAAACTGTAGATGAACTGAAACGTAAATTCAACAAGGCTTCCTCCTCCGATGAGAGACTAGAAAAAGCACCAGAAAGTTCAGAAGAGCTTACAGATAAAGGTGTTAATGATACCTTCGATAATCAAGATGGTCTGCCGTCAACAGGTCCACCGAAATTTAAACCTGTGCCACCACCATTGGCATTACAAACAAATATGGATCAATGCGAAAGGGAGAAACATGGAGCATCAACATGTCTGAACTCTCCAGGCCCTCCAAGATTTAAACCTGCACCACCACCTTTATCTCTGAAAAGACCTGAAGCACAGAATGGAGTAAGGGGTGATGAAACAACAGATGCGGTACAGTCACCTGGTCCTCCAAACTTTAAACCCGAGCCTCCACCATTGCTGTCAAGGGTAGACAAATGTGACGTTGAACCAGAAGATCGCTCCAGTTTTCCCAGCCAGCCACATTTCACACCTTTGCCTCCACTCCCAGCTGCTGCCACAGCGATGCAAAGACACGAATTTGCTGAAGATATGCCTTTAGAGAATCATCATGAACAATACCTGCCGAATGTCAAGCCACGAAAAATGAAACCTTTGCCTCCAATTCCTTCAAATGTTAATGTTTATATCACCAACAACAGAGATACGCACGCTTCTGTTGATCACGATGCTAACAAGTTCAACCTTAGGTTTCCACTCTCAAGACAAGATGCCCAAGAATATGACAGCCTTGAAGATGATGTTGCGACCGCAACCTTGGAACACCAACCAGAGTTATCCGAAGCGATTAGTACCGATGAGAATCATTACTCTCAGGCATCTGTAGTTACAGAACCATCATTGATCAAAGATGAAATTGTCCAAGTGAATGCATCTCATGGAGATGATGTTGAGGACTCAGATATTTCTTCAGAATGGGATGATACAGGCAGCTCAACCCACGACGACCGTGGAGATCATGGAGAGGATGGCATGTCAGTGCGTGGTGGCAGATTCACGAGAAGCGCAAGTTTTGCTGCTGGGGACGTTGAGATTAGACAGCCTCCTCTTGCTAAAGAGAAACAGAGATTAGCACCCGCAAGCTGGAAACGTCCCCCGCAGCCAGTTCGAAGGCGATCGTCCTCACTGCCTCGTTTGTTCCCCAAGACACAGGGATTTCATGAAGGATTAGATGCCGACAACTACTGGCACACTGGGAACTTACAGGAACTGATCAACAGCCGCAACCCGGAGCCAGACGTTGATGAAGGAATCATTGAGGTGCAAGTAAGTCAAGAAGTATTAATAGTTCATGAGAGAATTTAAGAGCTAACTGCCGTGACCTCACCCTTTATGTTAAGTCAAAAGTGAGAACTAGCTCATACCGCTTAATAAACGAGAAAAAATGAACACCATATTAAATTTCGATCGAATGTTCTCCTTTAGATCCCATCCACAGACTATGACTGAACGCATGTTTTATTTTCAACGAGAAAAGAATTCGAAAGAAAGTATCGTTTGGCACTGGCAGCCAAATTCGTTAAGAAGCTGATGCACACAACCGTCACGCTTACTTTTGGTGGACGACGTAATAACCCAACCTCGTTTCCAGGTTTCTCTTCTTCCTGTCCCCCAGAGGGACGGGAAGACGGTAGACCTTGGAGACGAGGTTGGTGATACTTCTAAAGATGATTGCAACCTGTTTGGATATAAAGCAAGCCTTTTCACCATTTACTGCAAACAGTAAGGCTTTCAGTTAAGATTTTAGAGGGTTTCGTTACGTGTGTTAAACTACTTACACAACTAAGCCGCCTAGATAGAGCTAAATACTCAATTTTGTTCTTTAATTTGTTGTTGTTGTTCCCTTACAGCTTCTAAAAGAACAGCAGTCGATTGGGCTCATGGTTGTTGGAGGCCTGGACACCCATCTTGGTATGCTTTACATCAAAGACATCCAACCCAATTCTCCAGCTGCGAACTGCAAGCGACTCAGGGCTGGAGATCAGTTGCTACAGGTCAATGATAACTGTCTTGTTGGCGTAACGCATGGCGAGGCATTGAACATCCTCAAAAACACTCCACCACTTGTGAAACTCACCTTGGCGAGGAAGAAAGATGGTGACACTAACGGTATTGAACTTGAGGCAGAGCGAAGGCGCACGAGCGAGTTTGAAGAACCGATAGTCAGTCAAGCTCGGCAATCGAGCACAATCTCTAAGACTTCAGAGGAGCTATCATTCAGCCCACCCACTGAAAGGCGCCCTCGCCCAAAGTCCTGCATCAGCCTGTCTTCATTTGGAACTTCGGTCAACGATGACATTTCCTCTCCAATAACGTCATTTCATGGATCATTTGAAGAAGGTGATGAATATGTCCCTGCGTATCTCAAACCCGAGAGTCCAACACTCAACCTACAACCGGATGATGTGCCGGTGACGATCATTGATGGTATCCCGGGAGAAGATAGCGACATCACCGAGGAGGATGAACCCAGGCCGAGGAGTAAGAGCGTGAGCTGGGCTGTAAGTGATGAGACAAGTAAGGTGTTTACTGTGGAGCTGTTGAAGAATGGCCGCGCTGGTCTGGGGCTGAGTGTGAGTGGTGGAGTAGATACGCCCAATGATGATATCACGGTAAGCATCACTTCTTGTGTTTTTTTAAGAGAGCGGCTTCTTTTCGTTCCTTATCATGGACCTCAGCCCTCCTTTCTTCTGTGGAGGAAATTAGACACGTTTTTCAACGGCCATTTCTTCTGTGAATTCAATGGTTAAATTCACTTGATCCATATTTTCTCAGGTTCGCCAGATACTCTCTAGCAGTGTGACAGCTCAGAATGGACTGGTAAAGAAAGGTGACATCCTGTTGTCAGTGAACGGCAAGTCTTTCAAAGGATTAACAAATATGCAAGCTTTAAGTCTCCTCAAAAACACCCCCGATCGAGTGACGCTCGTCTTGTCCCGGCCATTACGAGCTAAACAGCACGAGAAGTCGCATGACGACAGGGAGGCTTTTTCAGACTCGGAAGCCTGGCCTACAAGGGAAGAAATAACCAGGAAAAGGAATAGAGCGAGTTCAACGAGTAACACACCACCGATGCTTGAAAAAATCCCGTTCGATCTCATTAAACAAAATAGCGAAAATTCCACGTATGATCGACTAAAGAAGAGATTATTTTCCAACACTGGATCCAAGAGTTTGAAAGAAAGGCTTCATAAAGTACCTCAAGGACCGTCTGTGAGTGAGGTCACTCTTGAAAAGGGGGCCACTGGGCTAGGGTTCTCTTTGGGTGGGGGCCAGGACTCTCTGTACGGTGATGCACCGATTCATGTAAGGTACGTGTTTAAAGACAGTGTGGCTGGAAGAAGCGGCAAACTGAAGCCTGGAGATGAGATCTTAGAGGTAAATGGACAGAGAGTTGCATATATGACCAGTGTGGATGCACTTGAGCTCATTAGAAGACTACCGTATGGTCCTGTTGTCATGAAGATAAGACGGCAGTAACAAGTGCAGTGTAGACGCGATTGAGCTTATCTGAAGATCACCATATGGACTTGTCATTGGCAGTGTCAACACGGTGTAGTGGTGTATTTCAATTGTCACACGTCAAGATTTCTTTTTCAGTCAAAATAGAACCATTTTATGTAACAAGTTGAATCGTCAGGGCGTTCAATGATCAAGGGCGTCTATTTCTTGAAAAAATGAAATTGCTTTTAATCATTCGACCGTTTGCTCTTCATTTTCGTGATATTATCCATGCAAAAAAAAAACTATTCTCTTGAGAGGCCTGCTGATCTCATTCTCCACAGCAACAAACGATTTCTTTTGTTTACCGTTCAACAAAGGATTTAAAAGACACCACAGCGGAAAAAAGTCCACTTTTGCATGGCTAACGGTCAAAATAAACAACAGGGTCGAGTTGTTCAAAGCCGGGTTAGGGCTAACCCCCGGGGGGGTACTCGATATATCCCTGGGTGGGGAGGTGCGGCACGGCCCCTCATACCCTGACCCTGTTTAAGACAAATATCGCTGATTTTCCAACCCTATTTAAGACAGAATTCCGATTTTTGATACCCTGTTTAAGACATTATCAATGCCAAAGTCAACGGAAGTCAATATTAATTAACAAGAGCTTGTTGCTGTTTATCGTCCGAGAAAAGATGTCCAGTTTAATACAAAAATTGATAAATCGCCACCCTGATTAAGACAAAAAATGATAAATTCGATACCCTGTTTAAGACAAAAATCCCGAAAAACATACCCTGGCTGGCCGCACGTCCCCATTAAGCCCTTATAAGGGAGTACCCCCCCCCCCCGGGGGCTAACCCTGGGTTAAGTGCGATTAAATCCTACTGATTGTCTTGGTATTTATCCCGGGTCAGCGCTAACCCTGCTTCGAACAACTCAGCCCAGGAGAATGATATCTAGGTCGATTGAAAGCTGCATACAAATCTGAGCCACCTAAAAGCAATTTCGTTTATTTCAAGAAATATCCTACATAGGCTCTTTATGCAGCCAGCCATTCAATGTATGAGGATGCGGAAAGTATTGTTCTCCAGGCAATCAGTTGTGTATATACTGATATGCCAGTCTAGGGAATTGACACTTGGATATTTCATTTAGGATGTACAATTAAATTTAGGATAACTTTAGCTTACATTTTCGACCTTAAAAGTGTTTGCAATAGACCCTGGCACTGTAACCAGTACACATGACTGTTTAGGATATCTTCAGAATGGTGCTCAAGAAGTGCAGAGTCTATTTTTATGCCAAAATGTTATGAAAACTGGTATAATTAATTTTTACATAATATATACAAATATGTCATATTTTATGCTCAAGTATATATTTATTCGCAACAACATTATGCCTTCACATTTAGAAAATTGTGAAAAGTTATAAATAGGTGGGTAGTAAACGGTACATTATGCGTGTCAAAATTATGGTAATAATATGGTTTGCAAGGGGGTGCATACACAAATAGGGTTTTACATATATACCAGAGATTTTAGTTGGTAAATAAAATTATTTATTTTTATTTATTTTCGGATATTTGCATTTTAACTTATTGTCAGTGTTATGACTGACAGTCTACCTTTTTTTAAACTTTATTAATGAACATCAGTAAGGTACACACTTGGAAAAAGTGCCACATCTCTGTTATGACCAGCAAGGTTCTCTCTCGAGTCAATATGGGATATTTGAATCAAACGCGAATAGACTTTTTTTACTGATTCGATAACCATCTTGGATTCTATTGTTCTGCAAAAGATATTATGGGATGCCAGGGGGGGCAAATTCATACATGTTGTGGGTATAAATTTGGTTTTCCTTTGAGAATTTTCAAGCCACTTTGATTTTTACATCCTTTGTTTCACACCATAATTAATCTGAGACAAACAAAATATGAAAATTGATTTGGTTTGAAAATTATTGAACCCAATTTGTACCAAATTTGGTATGCAAATTTGCCCCCTGGGCATCCCATATTCAGAACAATAGAATTCAAGATGGCCACCATATCAGTAAAAAGGTATGTTCAGGAAGTTTGAACTTTTAAAATGTCACGATTTTATTTATGGATCACCCCCGAATTTTCCCCTTTTGCTTTTTCGTATAGCACTCAGAAAATATTGTGCATAATGATTATAACATGAATGCTTTATTGACGCCACTTGTTTATGTATAACCGTTTAATTGTCCATGTATAATAATCTATTTCTACATTAAAGCAAAATTCCTAATTGGGTTAGGTTGTCGTAGCAATTACTGATTCCACCAAAAGAAAAACCACATGGAAAAAAAATTCCACCTCCTGAATTGATGCTGATGTATTGATCTCTACAATGGTGGGACTAAATATCTGCATTTCAAATGCAACCGATTTTTGTTGTACAGATATTGCTTGCTGGGATTTGAATTTTGAGCTTGTGTCAACAACGGGCAGTAATCAACAGAGACACTGAAATTGGGAAAGCACTCGATAACATTGCAGGGTTTGTACACTCCTTGAAATTTGGTGCTGGAGATGTCCTTGAAATTTGTTGCTCACAGCATCAAACCCAAATTGTCAAGTGGCTGATACGACAAAAATGTTTCTGGCAAAGAAGTAACAACAATATGGTGAAAAAAGACTGGTAAAAACCTATCCCTTCAAATCGTATCCTTGAAAGTCCTCAAAAGGTCCTTGAATTTATTACGCCCAAAACTGTACGAATCGTGACGTGAGAGACCCTGTAGCTCTCCAGACATGGTCATTGATTGGACAAGGAAACAATAGCTGACGCAACACCAACAATGCCCCCAGCCCTGACAACTAAAGAAGCTACAAGTCATAGAGACCAATGAAAATACAGGACTGGAAGAGCTACAGGACTACTCCATGACATTGGCAGAGGTTTGTTTGTCCTGAAACCAGATTCATGATGAGCAGATTCAGTGAAAACATGGCTTTGGTAGGGGTCTCACTCATTGGCTCACAAATCTGGTTTCAGTTTATGTTGTCTAGTGCTTCTTTCAAAATTGATGCTGTTTTACTTCAATGAGAAAGAACATTTTTGCAGTTATTTATACTGTAATATATGTACAGTGCAACTTGTAGCATTGCAAAGTTCATCCCTGTCATGACTACAATGTTGCTGGAGGTGACAACAAAACGAGTGAAAAAGATTGCACCTCGTCACATCCTACGGCATAAATACTATCCATCTCATATGTCAGTTTACTTCACAGACTGTTGGTTTCAGTCTGCGGTAATATTTTTTTTGCTGCTCCGTGGTTTCCAAAATACTGATCACGTGATGCCATTTTTGTTCTTCCCCGTTTTGCACAGTTGTGCTTATAATGCCCCTTCTAATGTCCTCAGGCAAGGGTTTTCCTGGAATATAACTTTGACCCATCTTTGTTTTCAACATCTCTTCCACTCCTGGTTCTCTCTTTAGCGGCTGCTGGTAGGAACATCTAAAATGGCATTGTGCGGTCAGTGCAAACCACAGAGCTGCAAAAATGTTATCATGTGACCAGAATTTTTGAAGCGCAGACTGAAACCAACAGTCTGTGAAGCAGGCTGAAGAAAAGCCCTTGATCACAGACATGTGAGATGGATGGTAGCAGTAATCACATCCATTTGGTACAAACCTAATTTTGTGGTTCCTGTTGAAAACAAATCCGCTGGTCTTTCTCCATCTAAAGTTACTTAATGTTTGCCCATGATTACAACAATCCAATTACCACTGCTATTTTCAGACCCAGCTTCTAGAGCCCAAGAAAATTTTCTGATTTTTTTGTTCCCAAAACTGAACCTGTAAATCCTCTTTATAAAGCAGTAAATTAAAATCTTTGTGTAGGGCAGCAGCCTAGAAGGTTTGTAAGCAGGAAGTAACAAGATTTTAGCCTCCACAGATTGCCCTCCACAAGAGGATCCACGATAAACTTTTCTTCCTTTACGTTTAATTCTACCAAAAATCATGTTTACATGTTTAAGTATTTCACTTAAAATCCATACCCTGCACCACACCTATTTGCACACCACAACAGTGAACACTGTGGCTCAATTTAAGACCAGAACTATTCAGAACTCAAAGCCTTTAGAGAAGCAAACTTACCTATGTGAAGAGGATTTAAAAGGATGCAACCCCCTTTTTCTTATCAATTCAAATGTGGTAATGTTCATGAGTGGTACTAAGTCGTGCCTTGAGCTATATTATACTTTACTAGATGCTTATATTAACAGCGTTAGTAGTCTTAAGCTCAGTAACTTCTCCCTATGCAGTGAGTGTCTGAAATACACAATGTTTTGGGGGGAAAAAAATCCAAAAACGTTTGTGGTGAAGCCCCAGCTTAAATGAGAGATGCAGAATCCATAGAAATTATCACCTTGTAGAGCTTATCATAGCATTGCATTCAGCTAGTAATAACCTTAAGTATTTAAAACAATAAGCGATTGACTTCGCCTAAAGATGAGGACCGAGTTGTTCAAACAGCATTAGTGCTAACCTGGGGTCAAATCCATGGTATTTACCCTGGTTTAGCACTACCCCTGCTTCAAGCAACTGAGCCAAGGTGTATTCTGCTCTCTCCCCAAGTTATTCCTAAATGCCTGTGTTAGATATACAATAGTTACTTTACTCGGACTCCCTGAAGAACTGCCATAAAATGGATTTTGGGTAGTGTTGTGTTCTTCTGTCAAAGCAGCCAAATTCTGAGAAAAAGACCTGGAGTTCTCTTATGAATTGTCAAACCACGTGATTCGATGGTAGATACCAAAGATTTCTCTTTGAGATCACCCTCAGTACTGATATTACATTATTTTGATTTGTGACAGTTCACCAGAAAGCCACAACACTTTGTATTTGCAAGAAATTTAAACCCAAAATTGATCAAAGGATGATTAGGCCAAGAGTCTTTGAATACCTATTTACTGGACTACAGCTAATTGAGCTTGTTTATTTAATGAATGCAGAAATAACACACCACATGACCTCATTAGCATTTGGCTTCTGTGCTTGTTCCTCGGGCTCAAGTTCTAAAAGATCACGCACCCTTTTCATTGCAAGTTCATAATCATCATCTGAAAGTGGTGCAAATGCATTCTCTAGAACATCGGAAGAGTGTGCAAGATAAATCAGTGACAGCACCCTTTTATCCATCCTGTGAGGGTCATTAACCCACTTTGTTAAAACAGCATCTTGAACTTTCTTTACAACTCTTGTTTTGGATACGGAATCAACCAGGGGATGCGTTGTCATATCAAACAGGAGAAAATTCTGTTTCTCGGTGGTAAGAACACCCTTCTCCACCAGATTTTTTGCAAGCCGTTCTCGAACATTTCGAAGTTGGTATCTTAGCTTCAAGGGGTTCCATGTTTCACCTGTGAGAAAAGTAAAAGTTGGTTCACAAGAACTACAAAAAACAGCCTTGGAACCACACTTGAAGTACACAGAAACTCTGAAGGGTCCATGCAAGAAATTAGCACACTAAATATAACTCAGCAGCTTCATTAGGATTAAAACTGAAAAAGTCAGTGGCTGTTGCAGTGAGTTTGACTAAGATTGTCAAAACGTCAGTCAAAGTCATCCATGCCACCACTCACTCAGATAATCTCACTTTCCCAAGTTCTGACTATTAGGTTCAAATGATTTTCAAAACCATACCAAATCTATTTGGTTTGATAATAAGTGCCCCTACCAGTCAAGTTCTACCTTAAGTTAAACCCCTTATGAGACCTACAAATGCATTTTAAAGCACTTTCCTTGCAAACTGTCCATGGCTAAAAACAAATAATGTCATTTTGACAAAAATCCATTATAAAATACACTTTGAAAATCACCGACAACATATACAAACGACTCAAAAAGTAGGGCTGTATTTTTCCAGTTAACATAATTTCAATGCATAATTATATGCCAAGCAATGACACGTCTCTGTATCCACTGCCAACCGATCTAATTTCCATAAGCGAAAAAAATTCAGTCCGTTGAGTGAAGAGTCCCAAAGCTCCAATTAGTGTTCAGTAATAACACTCGGGAAATTTGGGCCAGATGAGATGGGTTTTCCAGCCTGATGAGTTAAAAATAAGCTCTAGATGCAATTTGGGGCGCAATTAGCTAAGTACATCACGATTACAATAACCTTTCAAATTATGAAGTCAATTGCAGGACGTTACGCTTCCTCGCCCGTTCTTTCGGGCAATAATTTAAGAACAGCAAAAATCGCACAAAACGGTATGAACTCTTTCTAACCGGCGTTCACTTACATTTGGGATATTGCCAGTGAAATCCTGGCGGAAGATGACAACAATCACACCATGAATTATCTGCCATTTGGATTTAACTTAACGACTTACCACTCAATAGTTCAATCCAGTTTTGCGCAGTATCGGGGGGTTCTGTCTCTTTGATGTGCTTTAAAGCCTCATCTAATAGTACATCGCCGGTTAGATTATCATTCTTGCACAAAACTCGTCTATTCAACATGCTTTTTCGCCGCATTCCAGTCTTCTCGAGTTCTATCCTTCCTCTCAAACCCAATTCAATCATCATGCACCCGCGAAGACCCGACGAAATACAGTCATTCCAAAATGACGTATAACCCTAAGATCAGAAAGGAATGCTTGGATCACACATACAGTTGACTAGAGGTAGGTTACGTTTAAGTATTTCAGGAAGTACCTCTTTGTCTTTGAGCCCCAACAGCAGCACTTCTTCCATTAGAGTGAGTCTTGTTTCTTTCCTATCGCCTGATTCCTCGTCGTTTTCATATCCTTCGTTGCTTTCGATGTCAGGATTATCCTCGGGTGAGATTCCACTTGAAGTTGTACTACGTTGAACCAATTGCCCTGTCCTTCTCGTTGCCATTGTTTGACAAGAGAGGAACCGACGAACAAAACACGTTCAATGTCAACGAGTAAGAACCATACACTACGAGAGTATATTGCACCAAGATGGCCGGTTCACAATAGTCACTGGTCGAAGTGACTGATGGGAGAAACATACCCTCCCCTCCCCACCAGCCATCTCCCTCTGTCCTACACATTTTTTCCTCTGTGAAATTTCTCCTTGGACACTCTCCTGATTACATATCAATCCTCACAAAATGTTTTTATTGTGTTCCTGAGTTCTAATACAAGAAAAGTCAATGCCCAATAAGAATGACAAATCTTTCGAAGAGACGTATAATTAGTTCTTGTAGAATAGAGGGGAACGATAAGCTGGTATTAAAGCTGAACAAACAGCCTTAAATGATGAGCACTACTTTTTCAATATATGGAGAAGTGAAAACATTTCTATCTGTTGGACGGTTTCTTCGAAACAAGTAACGTCAGCCAGGTGTAGCCCATAATAAGCCTAAAGTTGATGCAAACTTAGGTGGAACCACCATGGTAATGACCTAAGAGATTCTCGCAGAAGCTAAACCTTTTTAGGTCCCTGTCATTCTTACCAGTCGAAACAAGACCAGTGGATTCCACTTTAAGGTGATTCTGCCTTCTGTAACATGTGAACTACCGGCGCCAGGTTGAAACTACTGTGGTTTATTTATTTATTTATTTATTTATCTATCAGTTTATCTATTTCTTTTTATCTGATTGATTCATTGATTGATTCATTCATTCGTTCATTCATTTATTCATTTATTTTTTTCTTGTTTGAAAGACCACCTGTTTTATTTTACTGATCTAACCCGTTTTAAGCGAAAAGACGGGAAACAAATAAATCGCTTTAAACGGGTTAGATCAGGAAAATAAAAACACAGGAAGAAAGAAACACACCATGGAAATAAGGCAACGCTTTTTTATTGAGACCTTTTACGTACAATTGTCTTCTTGAACCCATTTACCGGGATCCCATACATATGCTTATATTTGCAGCCATGTTGATATTTGATACCACCTGCGGGTGAACAAATTCGTTTTGTCTGGGCTTTGTTTTTTACTCTCTTCTGTTTCACAAGTACCTCAGAGTCAAGGGCATCAGTAAATATTTTATACCAGCTGTCAACAATATTATTAACATCTTGGAAAACAAACACTGTATTCTTTGTTCAACAAATAGGCTTTTTCTGGCGGTGTTTTTTGCGATACTAGTATAATCGTGAAAAATGGAATACAGGAATTTTAAAAACACCAGCAGCTAGCAATGAGAGCTTTGACTTGAAAGTACATACTTCTGTTTATACTTCAATCCAAATCACTTCAGTTTTGGTTGCCATGAAATCGGGGTGAATTTTAGCGGCAGGGAGTTTGCCAATCGCATAACCTGTAACCCCTCCCCTTTGCTTGCTAAGTTGCTAATATTTGAGCACCTAGTGAAAGAAGACTGGTCCTTTGCTGTTTCAACGAAAAGGTCTCCGTTAAGATGATACAATGACTTTGTTTGGCGAATCCCTGTGTACACTGAGTGACAGCGATAGCCGTTCAAATTTGGCTTTTCTCTGTTAGAAGTTGAATATGAATAAATAGGGAATTTGCAGTGGCACCTCCACATAGTGGCTATTCGTCCACTGAAATCCAGATCGAATTGGGATTTGGAAATGTTCGTTTTTGAGGAGAGGGGAAAACCGGAGTACCCGGAGAAAAACCTCTCGGAGCAGAGAAGAGAACCAACAACAAACTCAACCCACATTTGGCGTCGAGTCCGGGAATCGAACCCGAGCCACATTGGTGGGAGGCAAGTGCTCTCACCACCGCGCCATCCCTGCTCCTCATGAAACTACGGTTGAATGTTCCATCGCCCAGCCATTAAATATTCCTCTGCCTTTACTTGAAACTCGTAAATGAAATGGACCGGTGGGGTTCAAGGCCACACCATTCGAACGAGAAATCAAATTATCGTCTAACACCGCACAGCCAGCATAAGCTTAAGAACCGCCGCCATCTTCAAAAAAGGCTCTTCCGAGCTAGAATTCAGACTGGTTGCTTTAGAATTGACTCTAACTGCTTGGTTCAAAGTTTTAGAACCACTTAAGTTAGGCGTTTCAAATAGAATACAATAATTGTTGTACGATGCTTTGAAATCAAGGGTTCAAAGAAATAAAACATGTAACAACCTTTACTACGCCACTGCGCACCAACAGAACGTTCTCTATTGCTGGCTCTACATAGCGTAATGTTCTCAAGGTAGACCTCGCCACTGACCTGCGTGCGAGGACTGAGTGCGCGCACGGGCGAGGGAGAGGATTGCCTTGTGCAACATGCCATGCGCCATAGTGAGACACTGCAATTAAATGTAGTCATCGTGTCTCCTGATGAGTCTCTCCTGATCAAAAAGGCATTAGCGCATGCGCAGAATAAATACCTAAACGGGACCGGTAGCGGTACCTCTGGACATTTAAGCCAGAGCGTTGTACCATGGCGGCGCCCAGGTAATTTGAAAACCAAACCAAGCGTTTTTTAAATTTGTTTATTTCAGATACAAATGCTTCCATTAGAAAAAGTTCGAACAATTTTTATGATAAGCATTATGTTCAGTATTTTAAAGTTATATTCTTGTTATAGTGGAGGTTCCCTTTAAGTCACGGTGCTCATACATTCTCATCGGGACATTGTTTACGAGCTTCATTTCGTCACAGGCCGTTAACCCCAAATAATTCACATGAAGGGACTAGCGCAGTTTGAAGCAACAAATCACAAGGATTAGTCTGATGTCATGAATTTAAACCAGTTTGATTTGTTGGGGCTCAGACTATTTCTTGAATTGGAAATAAAATACCTTTTTTCCTGCTGAATAATCTCTTGTTTGTTTGTTTGTTTGTTTGTTTTTTAACAAGGTAAATAACAAGTGTTATGCATGTCATGGAGAATGTACTCAACCTTTCATTAAGTGAATAGGCATGCAGATATTTTCTTGGCTGAGAGTATGTTCTCGTTTTTCCCTGTTTTTAGGTTGCGAAAAAGGAAAAGGTGGTTTAGGTGGGGCTCTTAAATGTATCTAATGAATCAATGGTAGGTCTCCAAAAAAATTAGTCCATGGAGAAGGGCAGGAGTTTTTGTTTTCCATGATCAGTTAATTTTCCTCCAGCTCACCCCTATGTATAATTAATGAATGGTCCCTAAAATACATTCTCTATTTTTATCATTGCACTCGTCTTCATGTACCTTATTATAGGAAATTAATGCGAATTTTTGAAAATCAACAAGGGCCAAGATACAACAACATCACGGGAAGTGGGAATTGTGTTTGGTCTGTCAACTCAGTTTTACAGTTTTTAAAATTTTTTTTTTCCTGTTCTCAGCAAATTCTGTTTTGTGTGTGTGTGTGTGTTTATGTTTTTTGTTTTTTGTTTTGGTGTAGCAAACACGTTGATTTCCACCGTTTTGAAATTTTACCCCCTCTTTCGCGTTAATTTTCTTTATTGGGAAGCAAATTTCCTTTCAAATCGCGTTAAATAAAGTCGCGTTAATTTCAGTCAAGTACGCCAATTAACACGAGTGTGAATTTCCTATAATATGGTAAGACCATTTAAACACTTATAACAGTCGTGGTCGCTCACTGCAGGGGATCTCAATGGAAGATCATCACTTGGCCACTTCGATTCTCTGACGCAGGCAAAGTGTCTAGAGGTGCTGCTTCCAGGTTATGTTTTCTTTCGTTTAGGCATTTGGTCTGCGCATGCGAAAATATCCTCATTCTTCAATATGTACCATCTGCAAGACACAGTGACTACCTATTAATAGAAGAATGATCAGCTAAACAATAACTTTAGAAGGTTGCAATAGGGGTGACGCGGGTGTGATGCCTGCTAATGTACAACTGAAGCAGACACTGAAAGGGCCGCATTAGAGGATGCTGAACCGAATGCAAAAAGACAAACTTTTATAGTTGAATGCCCATTCACGCTGAATCAATGGAAGAATAAAATCCTGGCGTAGGCAGGACTTTTTACACAATTCCATAGTCTTAAATTCACCCGTTTCTGCAATCCACCTTCCCAAACCGTTTCCGGAACTCACCTCAGTAAATTCAAAAAGGGTTCCGAATCGCTGTCCAAATTGAAGGTCGCATTCCTAAATTGTGGTTTTTCGGGAGCATATTCTTATTTCGCTATTCTTGCTGTTGTTGTTTACCGTCGGCATACTGGCATCGTCTTCTTTTACTTTGTGCTTCTGTTTTCATTCTTAAATTTTTTTTTTTTTCAGCTCTGGCGCTTAACTTGAGCTCTTGACTTCGATCAATTAGGGGATTCTCGAAGCAATGTCCAGTTGTGTTCTCCAGCTGTGAATTACCTACTTTAATTTGTTGCATGTAAGATTGGGAGTTTAAATCTGGTTGGTCTTTGGCATGTCGCTTTGAACATTGTTGAATGCTGGACAAAATGTGTGATGGATATCAAAACCTTCATTTAACAAAAACATCTGAGCGAACGTCATCTGCGACTCGTTCAACCGTAGCCTTTTATCTTAAATTCTCTGTTACCATCGTTGTTATCATGTTAACGCAACTGAAACTGCGTCCATGTAAAAGGAGTTGTTGAAGGTTGCTTCGGCTGTTCGGGGTGTGGGCTACACCGAGATGCAAAATACCTGTAGGCTCAACCCAGGATTTCTAAACCTGCTTTGAACAACCTGTGACCCAGGACAGCATGCAACGCTGAACACAGTCTCCGGTTTGGACGTAAGGCTTGATAATGTTGGCCCAAACAGGGTAGGGAAGGGTTGATTTAATATACTCCTCGTTCGCCGTCTGTAAGGCCTCCATTCCGTACCGTTGCAGTCAGATTGCAGTGCGCGTGCGTGTGTATGAAACTTTTGCCTTTTTGAAATCGCTTTCCGGTTCTCAAGTATTTGCTTATATTAATGTGGTTATCACTTATGGTAATTGAAGGTGAAAATTGCGAAACTTCTTTTATCCCTAAACAAAGGCATTCCAGTGGTTGAGTGACCTAGAAATTTTGTATGATCTTGAAAGCACGTAGAGAAAAGTGATTTATTACTTTTCCAGCGTCTCAGCCATCAAAATCCGAGAAAAGTGGATTCAGAGTTTTCGGGCCAATGAAATGAAGAGCTGGCCGTGGACATTCACTGTCGCATCATGTGCTGATTATTAGATACTGATTGACAGTGGTGAAAACTTAAAACAAAAAGTCTGTTTACTTTAAACACCGTCATTTATCTGAGTTATTCCACATAAAAAAGAACGGCCTAAACGTCTAAATGTTTAAACAAGTTCGCCATCGATTAAGTCTTTCGCATAAAGAGCCATCCTTCGAGGCTGCAGATCCACCAAACGGGTTCAGTGACTCGCATTCCATAGAAGCAGACGAGTTTGATGGTAAAATGTCATCTACAAAGTGAGTTGTAATCATCTACTTATTTTGTTATCTTCTGAAACAAAGTTTAAATAGGGTTTGAGGTATTTTTCAATGGGATAGTTGGCAGACAATTTTGTTTACCATCAGTTTTGCGGGCGACTGAAAAGAGTTCATCGAAGTTTATCAGCAGTCTATTGCTTTAAGACTGCACTGTCTTGTGCGGTCAGGCTAACACTAAATTAAATAGTTACGGTTGAGTTGACCATTACAGAATGCAGATGATTTATACTTTTCTTAACCGTTTAGTCGGTGAAAATTAAGGGACGGCAAAGTCACTCCCGTAAATGTCTTCCGCTCTGCTTTAAGGACGAAGACAACTTGTCAATGCCATGTATGCTTATACAGGCCTATCGGGGGCTTAACTCTTCCACCCTTCTCAAACTGAACATTCTTGGTCCAGCTCTTTTTTTTTTTTTCAACAATACACCTCTTATATCAAGGAAGAACTGCGGACTGTGTATAATTGGTTTCAAGATATGGAGCCCTTTGTTTAAGCATGCATGAAATGTGGAAGACACAGATAACTATTTTTCTCAATATATATATATATATATATATATATATGTATGTATATATGTATATGTATCGCTCTGAATCATAGCTATCGTTGAGTGTTACTGAGCTGTAAACTACAGGCCCCAGTTGTTCGAAGCGTGGACAGCGCTATCTACTGGATAAGCACTATCAAAACCGATTGAGTTATCCAGCGGATAGTGATTTATCCAGTGGATAGCGCTATCCACCCTTTGAACAACTAGGGCCAGAAGAGGATATATGGTTTAGGAATCTTACCCAACGACGACGACGATGGCAACGAGAACGAGAACGCCACAAAACAATAGGTCAAGTGAGCAAAAGAAATAGAGCAACAGTTCCACACGTGAGTTGTACATTTTGGTACGTTTCTTTGCCATCATCTCCTAAATAACGACGTAAAATGACCAAAATTTAAGGTTCTGTGGAGAACGTTAGCACGTGACGATAAATTTCAGTTCTCTCTCTCTCTCTACGCCTCTAACTCGCTCTTACCACTTTAATTACTCGACAGTCACTGCACATTTTAAATGCGAATGAGATGAAATAGTTGCGAGGTGATACCATTAACGCGAACTTGTATTTTTAGATGACATCCTCGTAGCCGTCGTAGTCACCGTTGCGTAAGCTCCCTACATACTGCCTGTCGGGGGCGGATATCTGATAGGGACAGGTATATGATAGATAGTGCGGGGCCGATATTCAGGGCTGGTGTAAACGATCCGCGGGCCGAAATCTCGGTGTGCAACTGTGCATCTTCATTGTACAGCGCTCAGGTTTAAGTGTCCAGGGGTGCCGCCACTGGTTGTTTTTTCTTTAAGGCACGAGGCCTGCGCACGCACAAATACCATGACAAGATGGCCTGAATTGGTATATAAAAATGCGAGAATGTTTACAGCAAATATGCTCTGCAAAACGCGGGGAAAATATCACTCGCATGCTGTGACGCGAACCCTACGTCTTTGTCAGAGTGGACTGGACTCCCTAACATAGTCCAGTAATAACAAATAATTCGGGGAGTTCCAATTGGCCAGCGTCAAACTGACAAATTACATTTATTTTCTTCTTATGAATACCAACATCGCCAGTTAAATCAACCTTATTATAGGAAATTAACAATGCACTTTATTAACGTGATTTTACAACATTGTTATTTTAAAGCACCTTTATTTCATTACAAAACCTTATTAGTTCATGACTCCTCTATTGGCTCTTCAGAGTCACTATCTGACAGGACGTTTTCGTTTAAAATCGAGATCAAAATGTCTTTTGATTGATCTTGATACTCCTCTGTCTCCCTGAGAGGATAGCTCACTTCTTCTGTTTTCCTCTTTAAAATTTCCAATGCCCGTTCGTCCTCCCAATGCACGGTTACTTCTACTGGTATTTCTAAGCCGCCTTGAACCATTGGAGACCGTTTGTATTTCATAGATTTCACCTGCCCCATTACGTTAGCTCCTCTCTTCAATGAAAACCAGACATACCGGCTCAATTCTATGGGAATATGCCCAACAGTGAAAATCGCAGTAAATAAAGGAAGATGCTTATCGAAAACTTCGCGTTAATTTAATGCATGTAAACCTAACTTTTGAAAAATTCGCCTTAATTTAGTGTAACGTTAATTTTCTTCGCGTTGTCAACGTGCATTGTTAATTTCCTATATTGAGGTACTTTCGATCGAATATCAACCACCCTAGCAGAGAGAGCCTGAGGTACAATTTATTCACGAGTCGTTCTCAGGCTCTTTCGACCAAGGTGGTGATGCGAGTTGAAGTGTTAACAAAGATGTGCATCGCTGAGTAATCTTGTCTGCAAACGGATATTTGTTGCATAGGAATAACAAATTTATCAATGGGGTAAATCTCTCTGTTTATGACCATTCAGTTAAACTAGAATTACAGCACATTTTAATATGTGATTAATGTATTCCTCGGCAGGGAACAGCCGGTTTTCTCGACCCGGGCGCACGTCTTCCAGATCGATCCTTCAACCAAGAAAAGCTGGCTTCCTTGTTCCAAACAAGCGGTCACCGTATCTTTTTATTATGATCCTAACAAGGAAACGCATCGAATCATATCCGTCGATGGTCCCAAGGTAAGAAAACGTAGTATTTCAAAGCCTGTGTGTTCGCTTCGTATGCATTTTGATTTGAAGCGTAGCTCGATACCAACCATATAAGATTGTTGAACCGCGTCCGAGCTTTATTTGATAGTTTATTGTGCGTGATATGTAGTCAGACAGTGCTGTAAATCGTTTTAAGGAGGTATTCGAAACGAAGTTCTAACCATATGAAACGCCTGATATCTAGTTCTTTTTTCTTGTTACTACATGTTGTATAATTTTAGTTTACGTTTTAGGAAATCATTGTGCAATTAACGTGTGTTTACATTGCCTCAAGCTAAGTTTTTAACTATAAGTCGGCTGCATTTTGAACTAAAAAACCGAAAACTGTCAGTAACTGTCAGTATGCATTTGAACTTTTTGTAAGTCCTGGAATTATTCGTTTCTTTTTGTCCTCTTCATATGAAAATCAACTGAAATGATATTGACACCCGTTGAAACCCACCAAGAGATTGTAACCTTTTACGAGACTAGAATTATTCCACACGTTATCAAGAAAATGGAACTTATCTCTCTACAGAGTTGGTTCTTTTCTTGGTCAAAACGCCGCTTTGTTTTTAAGTTAAAACTTTTTAAATCCCCGGAGAGAGAATTTAAGAACCGAGAAAAATTTAATAGTTTATGCCCGCCGAAGCGTTTCTGTAAACAATACAAAATTCATTCATCCAAACTGCGATTTTAAAGCAAAGTTGTTTAGTTTATTGCTTCCAGAATTTTTAAACAGGTGTTGTTCATAGGTCACTTTTTCTGCTGCTGTGTTGTTGTTGTGTTTTTTTTTTTCACAACTATTTCATGAATATGTATTATATCGTTTGCGTTTAAGATCATTTCATGACCATGGGGTTTCTTTCTTTGGGCCCAAAGCTCGTCCGTTCAACAGATTAGGTCATCCCTTAGCTTAGTCGTATTTATATATATTTTTTGCAAACTGCCTTTTGCCTAAAAATGGCGAAACTGAAGAATATAATTCTTGTTGCAAAACGTCAACCTGGCAATAAATCCAGGGAGGAAATTGTTTCCATTCCTATTGTTAATTACGTAAACAAACGAAGCTCTTTGAAATGAAATTTTTTTTTCTAGGGTTACCTTTTTTGCTGAGGTCTTCCAGAATAGCATTGACAATACTTGTCCAGGAGAATCTACCAAACTGTTTTTTCTGTCTTGAATGTTAAAGCCTAATGACTTAGTGCATTGTCTGCACACCCCTTCATCGACAAGGATAATTTGAAAATTTTCACATTCTTCTACAGTCTTTCAGGCAATCATCAATGGTGTTAGTTCCCTCTAGATCCTTCCCCACTAGAAGTAAATTACGCTTTGTACAAATCCATGCAATTGTTATTTATTGGTACTGTTATTGTAGTTGATACTGTTGGTAAAATTGCCTTGCAAAGTTTCCTGGAACTGAGACTTTGAGAGTAAGTTTGTTATTCCAAGGTTTCATCAGTGAGCATCAGTGTTTGTTGCTAGTGTTGTATTCTCAAGTTAGAGGGTGAAAGTATGGAGGTATGAGCAACATTTTTGCCAAACTTAAGATTGTCGTGCAACAGCAATGCCATGCAAGTTGCATGGCGTTGTTGCACGTTTTTACACTCTCTTCCCCAACTTGTCATGTAATAGACAGGAAGGTTGCAGGTTGGCAAAAAATTGGACAAAAATAGAACTACATTCTACTTTAGGCAAAAATCTTTCATTTGTTATAATGCAGTTTACCACCTCACATTCATGACACTTGTCACACGAAAAGTTTGACAAAAATATTGTTTGTATTTTTTGTCTTAAGTAGCTTACTAGCATTTGCTAGTACCTCGCATTCATGACACTTGTCACACGAAAAGTTTGACAAAAATATGGTTTGTATTTTTTGTCTTAAGTAGCTTACTAGCATTTGCGTTCAACTGTGAGGCGTGAACATTTTTAGCCCATGTTTGCTTTTAAAACATTAACAGTTTTGTTGGGTTACATGTCACTTTTGATAAATGGAATGTTTGTGGTTAGGTTGAAAATGAACCATGTTTTTGGCACCATCCAATCATCTTTTGTTCACGTGTTATCAGAGTTTTCAAGTTTCTCGTGGGATAAACGGGAAACTTCAAAATAGAGCTAGAGGTGCAAGTTCAAGTACAAATAGGAGACACTTAAAGACTGTTTTTCAAAAACACGATCAGAGAGTGACGAAAATGTTGTCCATTTTGCCACCTCGCCCCGAACATTTTATTTGTCGAAAGTGACACGGAACCCAACAACCTGTTAACGTTTGAGAAGTACACATGTGAGTATTAAAACATTCACCCTTCACTGTTGAACGCAAACGGAAGTAAGCACCTTTAACAATGCTCTTAATACTTTCAGGCCATCATCAACAGTACTATATTACCAAACATGACATTCACTAAAACTTCACAAAAGTTTGGCCAATGGTCTGATGCCAGGGCTAACACTGTGTTTGGACTCGGATTTCCCTCGGAGGCTGAACTCAATAAGGTTCGTTTACTTTTTTCAGTAGAGTAATTAATGCAGTATGGTTATTCAGAAGGTATGCTGGATTTTTAATGCATTTTGATGGGGCGAAGTTCTTACTGGAAATTTTGGCTGAATGGATCATGCCTATGTTTTCAGGTTTCTTCATTATGTGGTTTATTAGTTTGCAGAGAAATTCAAAGAAGCTAAAGGTGCCACTCACACGTCAGGCGGCACTGGAAATGGTGCCCCCTCAACAGGAGCAGGTTTGAATGTTGCAGTGAGCAGTAATGGTGCACCAAGCAGGGCGGTGAATGGAACCACTGAGTCTCCTATTGGCACACCCAGCATTGGACACAAATCATCCTCCATTAAAAGCAATTCATCTGCAAGCAGTGGAGAGGTAAGATAAGCATTGTAAGGGATGAGGTGTCTCAGACTAAAAATGTCAGTGGTGATTTCAGCAATTTGGCTTTGTCAAGAAATTTTTGTAAATAGTTGTTTCAGCCTGGTTTTCACAAGCATGGATCAAAATATTTCCTTTTTTGTGCTTGCCTTGTACTTATGCTTGCATTTGCTTGTGGAAACAGAGCGTAATGCAGGCGCGCTGCAAACTCTTATGTTCATCCATAGAAAAACACCCATTTTAGATTCTGCTCACAGTGTGCGGCTATAGTGTGAGAGAGAGCATGGAACTTATTGAATCCTTCATTCCTATGTCCTGTACTTGTGCTTTGAAGCATCAATGTTCATTTTCACTTGAGAAGAATGTGCTGTGCCAGCACTTGTGGTGGCATTGCGTCATGAAAACCAGTCCTGAATTACTGCTTGTGTGCATGGATAGTGTGCAGTTATCTGTCACCAAATAGAAGTGACTCCAGTGCTGGAAACAGAGGAGAAATTGTCATCTTTATGTCACATTACATGACCATTTTCCATGACTGGAACCAGTAAGACTTGCATACATTTAGATGTTCACTGGTGAACTTGTTAATTTACAAGCACAACAAAGTAATAAGTTGTGTAGATCAAGATGAGGTGCTTTGAATTTATAATTACTTTAAATTTATTTAATTAAACCAGATAGTTTTGTTTTATTCTCAATGTGCCCTGTGCATCAGAATCTCTCACTTTTGTCACCACTGGTCAGGCCTTGCTTTCAGTGCATATTCCCATGCAAAACACACAAATGCATTCATAAAGCTGTGCAGATAAAATGAAATCCCACTTGAAGTCTAGGAAAGTTGTTTCAGGTTTGAAAAGTTTTCAAAGCGAGGCTTGGTTGTGAAATTTGACACCATGATGTAATCATACACAAGGCCTATTTCCTTTTAAGATAAGGTCCTCATTATTCATGATTATTACTAATAAATAATTAGGGTTATAAAGCAAAGCAAACTAGGTATTAAACTACATGTAGGTAATATCATATGTATAAAATGATTTCAACTTGAAATTCATTTTGAACCATAACATTCCTTAAAACTGAGCTCAAACTGTTAAAACTATTTACAAGTCTGATATGTAGTGTATTTACAGAGATTTTTAACCTAAAATCTTACAGATCAAAGGTCATATTTTGGATATTAATGTTGAAAACATGCATTAAACTTAGTAATAAATATTTTTGAAGGCATCTCTCAAGTTTAAAAGTGCTGTTCACAAGATCTTCATCAGGCACTGTAAATTTCTGCTTCAAATTCTTTTATTCATTAAATTCAATAAGTACATATTTAAGTAATTTTCCAGTGTGAAATTGTTTAAGATGTTGAACAATATTGTCTTTCAACAAAAATAAAATTGACATAAACTATGATTTGAATTGTGATTCAGTCAATAGTAAAGGATTCATGCATTGAAAACAATCAAATTTGGAGTTGTTTTAAATATAACTTAACTGCTGGAAAGTCCTGCATTTCTGGGTTTGTATACGGTGACATTGCCATCACACAACACTTCAGTCAGGAGATGAAAATTAAGTGCTGTCACATTAACGACATCTGACTGATTTATTGATGTGTATTAACAAAAGGTTTTTCACATTAATCAATAGTAAAATACCAGACTGAGTATCTTAAGTCTTCCTTGTATTACCTCTTGCACTGATCAAATATTTAAATTTTTCTGCTTCAATAAGTTTTGTTCTGTTAAAGCAGTTCAATATTTGTAATGATTTCATATGTGTCAGAATCTGTTCATGAAAGTTGTTACATCATGGCAAAAGTAAAGAGAGAAAATTCTCTGCCAGCATCACTTAAATTGACAATTCCTTTCCTGGTACAAACAAAGCAATTTGCATTTTTAATAACTTGGCTTTGCAAAGTCTTGGTTACTTTAAAATTAATGTCTATTATTCAAACACAAACTTGTATTTTTACTCGGAACTGATGCATCTAAGTACCAGTACCTAGGATTTACCTTACTGTAGCTTGGTTTTCTATTTGTTTGTTATATTCCTATTGCCTTTTGCTTTTCTGGCTTGCTTTACTTACATCGTGTTCACTTCTTGAAGCTGAATGCATTTTAATTTAGAATAGATGTCATTGTTTGTGCAGTCAACTGATCTACATTGTATGCTTGAAGCGAGAGCATTAAAAGAAACTAGGAATCAACCCATAACAGTAAAACTTTTCTGAGAGGTCATTTCATTTGAGGAAATTATTAAGTTGTTCTTTACATTACACAGCCGAGCAATTTAACTGCCTTCAGTGATATGCACTGTGCTCCTTCCTGTTGAAGCATTTCTATGTGATTCTTTTGTAGGAAGAAACAAAAGACACTTCAGGGATCAGCCACAAGGTCATCGGGAACACAGAGTCGCACCTGAAATATGAAAATGACAGACTGAAAATGGCTTTAGCCCAGAGGTAAATCTATTGAAATAAATTATTGTTTTAAAATTGTTTTGGGTCAGACAGCAGCCCATGTTTCAGTTTCTAAGAAAGTACTCATTACAATCTTCGTGGAAGTATGTAAATTCAGATTGAGGAGAATTTAAAGATACAAAGAATTTCCAAAGTTGCAATTTGATCAAGCATTCTGGAACTACTAGAACTTTATCAATGGTAGATTGGAAATTAAGTGAGAAAGTAGCTAATCGGTAATCTGTTTTTAATTTTACATGCTGCTTGTTTTCCACACTGGGCTGGTATTATGCAAAAGATGAACATTCGCAATTATACTTCTCTGTTTCCACTGTTTCAATAATTATCCTAAGAAGGCAGTTTTTACCACAGCTGCATTGAGACAATGAGTTTAAAATCTTTGAAAGTAAGATTCATCTGAATATTATTATCATTATCATTATCAGTATCATCCAAATTCCACAACTTTGATGTTGTCTGGTTGAAGAATTCATTTGAGGGCATATTGTTATTTTACTGAGATCTTGGTATTAAATTTACAGCTCAGCTAATGCTAAGAAGTGGGAGACAGAACTGCAGACACTGAAAAACAACAATGCCCGGTTAACAGCGGCCTTACAGGAGAGTACAACAAATGTGGAAGAGTGGAAAAAACAGCTGAATGCCTACAAAGAAGAAAATGTTAAACTTAGGAAAAAGGTAGTTGAATAAATTAGGACGGTCTTGTGGTGCAACCTTGTGCCTTGCACAATGTTTTTCCTATCTTTTTAAACGTTTCAGTGCACCAGAATTTGCAAACGCCCTATATTACATGTAACTGCACGTACTGAAATGTAGAATGGAAGGATTCTCACAATTATAGTAAAAGTAACTAAAAGGAGATGGTACATTGTAAGCCCTGTGATGAATTTTCTTAGCACTGTGGGTGTTGCAGTAAGGTATTGAGGCATCTGGATCATCACTGGCATGTTTGGTTCTTCCCTATAAGGTCCAAGACTTTGAATCCTCAGACCAAGGTTCAGCTGACAGGTACAATGCTCTTCAGCAAGAGAAGCTTACCCTAGATGGACGCATCATTCAACTTGAGAGTATGATAAGGCAGAAGGATGAGGTAAGTGGCAAGTGGTATTGATTTAATACTTTTGCATTTGACTGTCATGTCAACCCCCCCTCCCTTAAATGAAGGAATGGACAAAGACCAACACAACTGAAGAGCTCAGAGCAAAAACATCCTAACTGACATTTACAGTATGTTTGGTCATTTTGCAAAATTGCTCCCAGATTTCGTGCAATACACGGAAATTAAGTTATGGAATTACTTATGCTAAGTGATGTGAACAAAATAACGAAGGAAAAAAATTTCTTTTCTGGACCCTGGGGGAGGGGGGGGGGGGGGG
>BLFK01000309.1:1541495-1552911 GCA_014634185.1 Astreopora myriophthalma | reverse complement strand
ATCCAGGTTAAAAAAAATTTTTGGCTTCTTTTCATCAGATTGCCCTCATTTTTAGCATACAGCATGGGGATGTTCACCCCGTAATTTTAGTGCAGTTGGTTCAGTGGAAATTGGCCGCGATTTTGAGAAATGGCCTAAAAATCACGCGAAAGTCAGTTGGAATGTTTTTGCCTGGAGCCCTTCAATCGTAGGGCTCCGGACAAAAATGTCCTGGAAAATGCTTTTTAGCTGGTTTGTTTTATCTGTTTTGCTGAAGAGAAGCCAGATTTTTACTTGGGTGTTCAATTTTGGAGAAATCATTCCTGTGCATTTTTTGGTTTTGGCTTGGTCTCCATGATCTCTGCTTTGTTGCTTGCTGTATTGGTGACTAAAATAAGTTCTTTTTTGTCTTCAGGACAATACTAACTTGAGGCAGTCCAATGGTGAACTCACAAATCAGAACCAGGTAGGTCCCCATGATTGTGCTTTATGTTGGGAACAATGTTTTTCTGCTGGAGTTCCCTATTTTACCTTTACTTAGAGGGTGGCATCTCTCTAAATATCTACTAATCTCAAAGACTGAACCATGTTTTTCATTAGGCTCTGCAGATGGAAAATGAAAGAATGCAGACGAAAAATCAAGAGCTGTTGTCACAGATGAGCGAGGCAGCTTTGGATGAATCTCGTGTCAAGGAAATAAATGAACTCCAGCAAGAGATGGCACAGAAGATAGATGAAATGAATTCACTCAGTGCACAACTGGCTGCTTGCTTGGAAGGCAGGGCTTCAGGATTAGAAAGGAGCTGAAATGGAAGATGGATGGATTTCTGACCCAGATTTGAATGTTACTGCTTTCAGACAAAGAGAGAAGATTAACCTAAATTATTTACAGATACCAAAAACAATTTAAACAAAAATAGTTTACAAATGATTGGTCATATGATCTTCCGGTAAGCGAAGGAAGTTATAACAAGAATGCTGTGGTGGAGATTATCCAAACAAAATAAAACTTGGGCAACGAGCGAGAACAACAGAAGATTATAACTAGTGATCCGAGAACTACAGCAACACAACAAGATGGCGGATCTAGCGAGCACATGCACGAGTCTCTAGTCCGTGGGGGACTAAGTTCTATTTTGTTGAATCCGCTGGCTAAAGGGCAGTCAGCAACAAATGCCAACCAGGCCATACAAACTGGTCAAATAAGCAAGGTGTTAGTGAGTTTAAGGCATAGTTTCTCTGTTGGAATCTGGTTTTATTTTAATTCATTTTGTAGACATGTGTTAGCATTTGACATACTCTTAAAATTGAGGTGCTGAAAAGTACACCCATAAGTGTATTATAAGGCTGCAACAGCTACATGGTAGATATTATTAATACTGGAAATTTGAAAAAGTTTCGGACCCTTTCCAGGGTTTTAGCGTTGGGTGTGGTTGGAGTGATTCCCTAGTAACAGGAGTTGACGTAAGATTTTCTTTAAACTTTCCCTGATTGTTCCCTACATTATAATGACTTGAAATGTGCAATAAAAAAAGGTAGGTCAGGAAGCTTGATTAGGAGATATAACTGGCTCAAGTAACTGCGTATCCAAGACCTTGGGCACAGTTTTAACCAATACATACCTCCCAGCTGGTGAATAACCCCTATAAATGACAATATTGGGGTATTGTATTGATGAAAAGGAGAAATTTAAGGTTTGTCTTTATGGCACAGGCTGCATGATCTCAAGGACACATTGTTTCGTTTCAAAGAAGAACATCTCAGATTCATGTTTCTTTTTGTGTCACTGTGACATTTTTCTTTGCAAATCAGGACTTCAGGAAAGTTTCATGTGAAAAATTTCTTGTTTTCTAAGAGTCCTGATAATTTAATGAGGCCAAAACAAGTTTGAGTACACAGTTCTTATTTTCTTAAGAGGATAATCCGTTATTGTTGATTTGGAAAACTCCAGTTTGAAAATATCAGGTGTGGACCAAAGATTTGCAACATTCGTTAAGAAATCAATAAAACTTGACTTAATTAAAAAAGAAAACTTCTTTGGCTTGTTATTAAGCTATCAAGATTGCAGAGTGAAAATCAAAACTTTCACGCAGGCAGTAGCACAGCACCTGTGAAAGTAAGAGCATTGCTTTCTTGTCTCAAAATTACAGCACACAGAAAGAAACTGAAAAGAGACGGAGTTTTTTAATCTCTATGGAAAAGACAATTAATTTTGTGGAAATCTAAGAAGGGCAGCTGCCTCGGGTTTTTGGTCTGAGTTTAGGTCACAGGCACAGAGATAGTGAGATTTTTGTTACTTATACGAAGTTTCAAAATCATAGGTCGTGATTGCAAAAGTGGCAAGGTTTTCTATTTTCAGTATGCCTAGAAACTTTTTTGTAAAATTGGTCTGCATTATAAGGATTTTTTTTTGTGTGAAAGATACTGTGATAATGCAACTATCTGTGTAATGTTATATGTAGTGTGGAGTATGATGGTTGCTCGAAATATTAAACAGAATGATTCTAGGGAAGATTTTACTTAAATATTAATTGAGAATTTATAGCAATGGAAATTATTTCCGTAATATCTGATGCTGTATATATGTACAACGTAGGCAACAGTGTTTAATACAACATTCTTACAAAATTTAATATTTTGCTGTGAGATCACAAGGTATTTGTATTAATTTTGCATTTGTACCCTCCTCCCCAAACCTGAACCTGGTCTGGTGGAATACTGGTCTTTTTAGAGAAGGAGAATATTTCCTGACATCATCCCAACTCAAACCCACAAAGAACATCACTTAAACAAGCATAATGAGAATAAAACACCGCCTTCAAGCAATGCATTTAAGTTGTGACAATCTGCCACCCAACCATAGATCAATAGGCACAAATTTGGCACTTGTTAAAGAAAATATTTGCTTCAATTGTCACCATTTTGCTCCCATATTTGATTTAATTTAGTTTAACAGCTTTTCAAAACCTAGGTGGTGTTGGTCACACAATAAAGCAGGGCTCCAATTGACAGCGTGCCCTTTCAAAGACCAGACACTAGGGGTGTGTCAATGGGTCATTACATTTCAAAGAGTCAAATATCTACTTTTAGTGAATGCTGCACACCACTGAGCATGGCCTGTCAAGTGAGAAACCACCTAGGCAAAAAAGAACTAGCTTTTATTTGAAGTCTATTGTTTTATTCCCTAATATAAACGTGAAAAATTACTCAAATCTGATTGGCCTAGAGAAGTGCAGTTCAAGTGTAACACCTATGCAAATTACACACCAAAATTCTGCATTATGATTGGCTGAAAGACAATTGAAAATTTTCCAAACCAATGATTTGGTCTCAAATAAGCCTCAAATACTCACTTCCTGTCTGTAAGAAAATCTTCACTTCCCTTACACAAATCTTTTCACGTATAATAAGTAACTACCGGTACACGATTTTGCCCTAGTGCAATTTGAAATAAATAAGCAGCAATTTCTCAAAGACCACAAACTTCACTCACGGCTATGCTATGGCAACTTTGTTAGTCATTTTACTCATGCTCATTTGTTCAAATCATGTGATTTTAAGTGCAAGTTTTGATTTTCAATTTTCTTTCTCATGAAGTTTTGGCACTTGATGACAACCAAATAACAAAGGTGAATTATGGATTACAGAATAGAGACAAAGATTAGGGTCGGTAGAAAATTTCGTCTCAGTTGACATTATTCTTTCCTTGGCTGAAAACCCCATTTCACTAGAAATTCCAGCAGAGTAAACCTTACACAAAACATACTTTCACACGAAGTATCTCAACTTCACAAGGCAGCCAGTATAAAAACTGCATTATGACCATTTAAGCAAGAACACTTGGAAAGACCTCAGTTGCATTTGAACAATGCAAACAATGGGGAGGTCCAAATCTGTGCAGCGGGTCCATATTCGCTAGGACACCTGGACTCACCACTAATTAAGACAGCATCAATGACATTGTTTTGGTGTCAGATGAATCAGTCATTTATTGAAGACTCCTCTCAACATTACTCCATCAAATTCAAGTGTTAAATAACCTGGAATCATTGTCCATATTTATACTTTAAGCTTGCAGAATTATTCCCAAGTGTTTTCAGACAAACAGAACTAGCAAGACAAATTTAGATTGGAACACAACAATGCTAGTGAAAGTTCACAACAAGGGAAATGGAGAGTGAAAATTTGATACCACAAATAAACTGTGAAACTTAATTGTCAGGTGGTGTACATTGTACACATGTTTTGTGCACGCTGTAGCAAGCATTCATCACCTGACAATCTTGTCTTATTTTGTTTGACACAATAGGATATTTCACAACAAATCAAGTCCAAACTGAAAACCAGTGGTAATCACTGCAAGCTTGAGTTTTGATAACATTTACAATATTTAAATAGCTTGCCATGCAACTTTACAAAACCCTGTTTTGCTTACATAAGTTACTTAACACCGCATGAAAATTCTTGTACAAAAAAGTCACCTTTGATCAATAAATAGTATGTTACATGATCATGTCAATTTTTACAACGCTATCAATTGTGTGAAACAAGAATACATTCATTTCTTTTACGAAACCTACAGTAGTTCATGGAAAAAGGCCATGAATGACAGAGAAGTTGAGACATAACCGGTCCCTATCCTCCTCTAAGAAACACATGTATGCCATCTTTCTAGTGAAAGAAGCCATGGGAGAAAGAAAGAGCTCCTTGTAAATGACAACAAAGCACGCATAATAGCTGAAAACATATTAATCACTTCCTGTCAGTTTTGCACACTCTTAACTGAATGCATGATATTCATGAAATTCAATAATATAGCTGTATGGCATTAGCTACCAATCACAAATAAATATTGTATGCCTACAGATATGTATCAATGACAAAATCTATCTCCAGAAATATATTTTCTGGAATGTAAATATCACCATGCTTGAACGTCTATTTACAAAACTTACAAAGAAAACTACAAACTTTTTTGTCCTCCTTTTCTCGAAAAAGACAGGAGGTACTTTGAAAATAAATTTCTCATTTTTTCACCTTGATTCTAATGATATACGTAGGTTACTACTGTTATTGCACTTGCTTCCTACTACTCAAACCAGGGTGAGATTATACATCAGATTTGTGCTGGATATCGTAGCAACTGTGGAGAAAGAAGAAAATAGCAATTCCATGTTTAAAAATAGTACAGTAAAATGCATAATACCTAAAAAGTAATTTCATGATGGGCTCAAATGGGTTTAAATTTTCAAATGCTGCCCGGTACGAAGGAAATATCCACAGGAAAGCAGAATCTCGAGAGCAAAGTTCAAAATTGTCACGCCTATTTGAACACTCAAATCAAATTTCAAAAATCCTGGTTACGCATGAAGTAGCTTGACTGTAAGTGAGGATCTTAATAAGGATCTTCACAATTCTGAAGGGGCAGGTACAAAAGTTGGGTGACTTGGATCGATGTAAAAACAGCTTTTTGTTAGCAAATGGGGTACGATTTGCTCACTTTTAAGCCTAAGGTTACTGTTGGGTGATCCTCAAGGCCTTATTCCTCTTTACGTCAATCCGAATAAAGCGATCCGAGTTGGTCTGGTCCAAATTTTGTGCCTGCCTATTCTGCAAGATCCTTAAGCATTCTCCATTTTCTTGCCAAGATCTTCGAGGAACTTCAACCCTTTAACTCTCGACGGTGACTTTAATAGTGGTTTTCACCTGATGCCACAGCAGCCACGATGGCGCCCATAAACAAGGAAATGACAGCCATGTTGGTGTGCAAATTAATCCTCCAGGAATTGGACTCTATTTTTATGCAAATATTTTTCTTTGTTTCATTGAAAAATATGGTTGTTGATAACATGAGTGAAATTAACCAAGAAAAGATTTTCCTCTGGCTAAAGCAAGACAATTTTACTCATCACTGGGGTACCCCTTGGGCAGGAAAGGGTTAACGCCCTCTCCGTCTGCTCAAAAACTATGTCCCCATTAACCCTTAAATGCCTATGTTATCCTGGCTAATGCCAGACAATTTTACTCATCACTGGGGTACCCCTTGGTCAGAAAATGGTCAAGGATCCTTTCCAAAATCCCCCTGCCAATTTTCAGTAGGATCTTTGCAAGATCTTCACAAGGTCCTTAAGGTCTTTTACAACAATTAGTTTTATCATGGTTCAATCCTGGACACACATATCCATTTATGTTTTCAGATATTATCACACCCATTTTGAAATCACTGGTGATCCTTGCAATCTCATTAAATCTCAGCAGTGTGATTTATGCACAAATTGCACCCTTTTTTGCTCTAAATCGCATCCTTTTTTTAGCCCAACAAAATGGTCAAAATTTGGTCTGAAATCAAACTGAAGTAGATAAATGAATATTAACATCGACAAAAGAAACTGTGATTTCAAAATGGGTGTAATCAAGTGGTAATTGAACTTCATGTCATGCAAATTTGGTCTGAAATCAAACTTGTGGTTTCAAGTCGAACTCACGCTGTGCAATCATTCCACTTTGAATGGTTTGGAAATCAGGTGTATGATTTCAGACCAAATTGCACCCCACTCAGTTCAATCACCATCATTTATGTATCATTTCTGTCTCTAAATGGAACCTACCTTCAACCATTCAATGAGGGGCATGTGATTTCCTCATACTGCAACAACAAAGAGATAACGAGGAAAACAACATAGAACAGAAACATGAGGGCTCCCAGCAGCTTGGACATCTTCCATTTGCTGACGGCAATAGTGATGACAACAGCAATCAGCATTATGAAGAGTAACGCAACAGAACAGAGGAGACCCTTGCTGTTGACTTTCATGGCCTCACCACCTTTTATTGCACTGTAAATCAGCCACGGAAGTGGCAGTCTGCAATCAAAAGCAATTCATTGTTGTTACCATCATCACCATCAACATCACTATCATTATTATTATACATTGCGGTCTCATCCCTATTCTGTGAGCTGCACTGTCAAACATGGCTGCACAGCTTCTAGGGTTATCTGTCACCTGTCAACCGCCACAGCTTTACACTACTGGGCAACCGCATGATTTGTTTTTTACTTGTTTATGTAACATTTTAAATTGAAACAATTACTGAATTCGGTTTTTCGTGATATCCAGAATAATCAAAGTCTTGGTTTAAGTGTTATCAGCCGAAGCCAGAGGCAGAGGCTGGGGTTGATAACACTCAACTCGCCCTTGGTTATTCTGGATATCACGAAAAACCTCATCCAATAAAAAATTATTGTTGTTACTTGTGTGTGATAAGTCTCTCCTCCATTCAAGGTCCGAAAATTTGGAACCTTTTACCAATGAACCGACAATAACGCCACTCCAACTTTTAGAACATTTGAGCAATTCATCAAACCAAATAATTATTATGCCCATGGTATGTGCTTATCATGACTCAATATTCTTAACACTGAGGGGAAGCCTCAATATCTGCTGTACGCCTTCAGTCTTCACAGAGATTTCCCCACCACAAATTCTTTTTCTAACCCCTTAGTTTATTTTTCCATTTTTCCCCCAAGTTTTTTCATCAAATTGCTTGCACTTTGTTACTTGTCAGTACATCATCTTAAAAGAAAACATTTTCTAGTTAGGTAATTGTATGGTATCACTTTCATTATCTTTTCTTTCTCTAGTGAAAATTGTACTATGTGGCAAATGAATAAAACAAAATGAATAGTAATGATCATGATATCGCATTTGTATAGCGCATTTTCTATGAAGATATTCAAATGCGCTTTACAACACTTTGTGGGGGACTTTAACCAGACTGCTTTAAGGTACAGTTCACAGTCTTAAATCTAATAACGAGTAGAATTCACAGGTGCCCCCAGAACAGAATGAGTGATAAGGTCAGACCACAACACCGGGTACAGCTTGCCCTACTCTTTGCGAATAGTGTGTGGGTTCTTTAACGTCCCATAGAGTTAATGAACAAGGGCTGTGAGACAGGACCTCCGGCTTATCGTCCTTATCCAAGAAGACTAGAAAGTCTAACCATATGCAGATGTAATTACAAAGGCAGCACTTTCTCCTCAGTTATCTAAAGGCCCTGAGTGTTGGTCCAGTCGGGGTTCGAACCACGACCTCCCGCATGAAAGTCCAGTGCACTCTCGATTGAGCCAACTGGTTGCAGTCGAATAGTAATTTTGTTTTATCAGAATTTCTCAGCAGATACGAGTTACAAGAAGTGACAGTAACATACCCTATTGTGATATCAAACATGTTGCTACCAATTGAGCTGGAAACAGCCATGTCACCAAATCCCTTCCTTGCCACTAAAACACTGGTTATGAGATCAGGAATACTCGTCCCAGCAGCCAGAAATGTGAGACCCATTACCTTGGAAGCAAAAGATGCAGGTTCTTCAAGAGACTTGTCATGCATTTGAGATCTCTACTGTGACCAAATAACTGGACTAAAACCCTGGGTCAAATTGTTCAAAGCAGTGATTAACCAGGATAATTACCAGTGATAACCTGTAGATTTAGCCCAACTTAAACACACCGATAGCGCTAATGCTGCTTCTAACGAATTGGCCCAGGAAAGAAAAATGACAATTTAAGCTCCGCAGGGGTAGGGGTCATTGTATTCTATTACTATCAATAATAATTCTTTTCATTCCTATAAAAGAATTATTCTTTAGAGTTTTCTTTTAAAGAAGATAACTGGCAACCTACTTACCTCTGTTGGTATATTCAGGGTCTCACCAACTTCGACAGCCCACCAAACCATTAAATATGAAAATGCAACAATCCATATCAAAGACCACATGAATGTCCAAGGATACAGGTGTCGTTTTCCCTAGATCAGGGAAAGATTAGGTATCAGATTTTATTTATATAATAACTCAAGTTATTCTCGCATTTTGATTGGTTCATGCCTATGATCCATTAGAGGACAGATGCACGATTGGCGTCATCATCACAAAGTTTTTCGCTTTTATTCGTATGAAGTTTAATTCTCTTTATTATATAAAACAAATAGATTCCATGTTGCCGTGCGTCTGTTCAGTAATAGAACATCAGTGACACACTCGGCTATCGCCTTGAAATTTTCAAGTGCATATCTGAGGTAATTGCTTAAATTGTCCAGGAAGTGTGAGGATCATTCCCTCAATTCATTTCTAAACCGCACTTCACAATCATTTCTTTCATTAAGCTTTCTGAAGAAAATGGCATAACAGCTACCTTTTAAAGCCTTACGTTATAAATTAGACTGTACAACCTATAAGATCAATCAGTAATATGATGTTAGAAAACTTAAGACCAGCCCTTAAATTTATTGACTTAAGATAAATTAAATAAGAAATATGCAATTTCACTCACAGCTTTCCTGATGTCCTGTGCTGTGAAGTACATGAGAAATAAGATTGGTGCTCTTATGATATAAGCAAGTCTGTCTTTCCAGCTCGACGGCCAACTTAAGTCAATAGGAGTGCTGTCACCATCCAACTTGAAAAACAAAAGGCGATTTTTCAAATTTAGTGTGATTTAAACCAGGTCCCAAAGAGTTGGTCACTGCTAGAGCTCATGGTCAGCTACCTCTGCAGGCAGACAAAAGCAGCCCACAATAGCTACTGCCCACAGCAGACATACATAGCCGTCGCAAGCAGCCATATGGTCAATCAAGGGCTATCCACTCTTCCAACCAGAGGCAGCCAACACTGACAGAAGACAGCTAGCTGGCCACAGCAACAGGCCCCATTTATCTTCATTCATAAAGCACTTATTACAAATGGATGTTGCCTTTAACCAAAATAATGTGCACTCTGATTGTCTAACTGCTAGGGCAGTTATTCTCCACAATCACCATGGGCCGATTATGAATGATGCAAAAATATAACAAATTGTAATTCAAAGAGTTGTTGTTCCATTTTAAGAGCCAATCAGCTCACTAGGGCAAATTCTGTCTCAATTTGATGATATGGAAATGTATTTCCCAGCTCTAGCGACCAGTAGCCCATCTCTACCCCTCTATTTTCATTTTTAGATATATTGTTTCCTGCGGACAATGCACTTTTTGGGTTCCGTCGGACAATGCACTTTTGGGCACAGTGTGACCCTGGAGCCAGGGTAAACCCACTGGAAAACTGAGGTATTGGCATAATGAGAACCAAACATCAAAAGGACAAGAAACAGCTGCTCAAGTCATAACACCAGGGAAACAAAATGTTTACTCAACAAGGTGAAGGGTTACGTCACACAGGAGCCCATAATCAACACAGGCACAGCTTACAGCTGGGATTCCTTGTAGCATGCGGTAACGGGTAATACTGTGACTCTCTCCAAGTCCATTAAAAGGTTACCCCTAGAAGTATGTCATAGGGCATGTATGCATTAATTAATGCACCTAGGCAACTTAATCAACAAAATGATTCAATTTCACTTACACATGCTTCTCTTGCATCTTCAATTTCGACTAACTGATTACTGGATGTAGAATGAGAGTCTTGAGATGAGGTCGAAGTTCTGTACCCATTTGCGTTTTGTTCCACCATTCCCGGTACAGGGGAACGAGCTGGTCTGCTAACGGTATTTCCATCAGGAAAAACACGAACCCGAGGGACTTCTCCATTCACTAAACTATTCTTTCCGGATGTCTCCAAGTCTGAATTATACCATGCTGTTCTTAAATTTTCACTGTTTGAATAAGCAAAATTACTCTTGTGAAGTGACGAAGAAGTAGAATCTGTCCTGTCTTCGCTCACAGAATTGTTTATAACTGATAAATGGAACTGTTTGTGCTTGTCCTCCACTGGAGTGTTTTTCAACACATCTTGACTTCCACTTGTCGAGTCTAACTCTCTCTCCACTCCAACTTTTAGTTTTAAATATTGAAGTCTCTTCAATTTTCTTGCTTTCACTGCAATGGATGCTGTTAATCAAAAGAAACAAAACTTATTTTAGGGAAATTTTCGTCCCTAATACGCGGGGACCTCTAGAGTGCCTCCTCGGGTTTTGGCCATCTGGGCAATGATTGCTGATTTATAAAGTGGGCTAATTTTCAAGGAAGGCATGTTGTGTGAGGAGGTTGTATGCTACAAAATTGGCTCGGCTTGAGAACAAGACTGACCTAAAGCTGCCATTATAATGTATGTTTAACAGGCCACAGCTTGATCTTTGAAAGAACCCTTTCTGAAATGAATTTTAGCATCTTAATATAATTAGGCTAATGAGGGTGGAGAGAAGGCTTAGGGCCTCCTTAGACTAGACACTAAAGTTGTTGACATCTAGTTGTTATCGACCAGTAAATGCTATGGACAATTAAAAAACGTAGTGTGTGAAACAAGTTGTCAACAACTAAACACTAAATTCATAGTTGTCAACAACTAAAGCAGTTTCCCTTTTTTGAAAAGAAACTGCAGAGTTGTTGACAACTAAAAATTTAGCCTATAGTTGTTGACAACTCATTTCACTCACTACGTTTTT
>BLFK01000309.1:1522292-1540126 GCA_014634185.1 Astreopora myriophthalma | reverse complement strand
CTCTTGCCTGTTCAATAATAAGCAAATAAAAGGGCTGCACTGAATCCATCATAACTTTGCTGAACGCAATTTCCATCACTTCGGATGCCAAATACATAGACAAAACAATGATGGACAATTATATGAAACATAATGAAACAGGAGATGTTAAGTACCTGCACCAGCTAAACAAGCCACAAACCATCTTCATGTCACCTAATGACTGACAATCAGTCCTTCAATAATACTCATGTCGAAAAATTTTTCTCAAATTTGACAGTCTTTCAGCGCCCCATTTTTTTGGCAAATCGTGGTCTCTCAATTCATTTTTGGCATGAGAGGAAAGACACACTAAAAAACACCTTACTTCTGTCATTTCACAAAGTGTTAAAATTTACCATTCTTAATCCTTGAATTTAGGGCAAAGGTTAAATAAAAGAGGACAATGATGTGGGACAGGTTATTCATTTCATTGGTATGGTTTTAAATTCCTTTTTACAGCTTAGCTCCCATGAGGCAAATCACAAAATGCAATCACACATAATTTTGTAATTCTACAAAACAAACTGTTCCATGTTTAAGGTACCATTGGATTTTCATTCAAAATTGAATTAACTAACATGCAAAGTTCTAAGGCAAACACGGCATCTCATTTCTGACAAAGAGAAGACAACCCTGAGTAAAAATTTAAACACCCTGTGCAGCTTGATCTTCTTTGCCCAAAACTCTTGAAAAAAAAGTCCACTGAACTCATGTTACAATAAATTGACAAGAGCCCACTTAAAATGGCTCTGTATAAACTCTCAAAACGAACTCTTAGTAGCAAATAATATATTAGTGAAAAATGAACTGTCAATCATCCAGCCTTAACCCTTTAACTCCCAATACTGCCACTTACAGATGTTACTGTCTAATGCCAGATGATTAAAATCGTCACTGGGGGACCCCTCGGGTCTTAAAAGGGTTAATTAACCATCTTTCTCAAGACTGTTGTTATAGTATGCAAAATTCAGCAAAACTACCTTTCGGTCAGTTATAAAATATGTAGCTGTCCTTCTTGTTTAAAAGAAACCCTAATTAGCTTTCTAGGTCCCTTGCTATCATTCTATTCGGAATCTGGCATTAAAGAAAATCAGCCTCCACAATCACTCTCGTAGACTTGTAATATTATGTTTGCAGGGTCAAGGCTGCGAGATGATGTCTGAGGTAAGATAATTAAAGATTTTGAATGATTTGAGCTCATTTTAGTCAGGGCTGATACACTATTTCAAGTCCTTTCGCTTAGGTGAATGCTGTTATTCCAAATGACCGTCCGTCTAATTGGCAAGTTTTCCCTGTTTATTGTTTACATTTCACATGACAATGTCAAACGGAATCTATCCCACGTTTACATGATAAAGCTGAGTTGAATTTCGCTAAAATAACAAGGAAATGAGTGACTGGCTCCCCTTAAAAAACCTTTGTGAATTATGTCCGCAAACGTAGTTCTATACGGAAGTTATCAAAGCAATAACACAATCGCAAAACTAAGACTCTCAATTAAGGAAAATCATACCGATAAAAGCCTTTTTGAAGAGTTAAGATTTCCTTATAAGATACATACTTTGCTAAAAACTATTAGGTTCATAAAAATATTGTGAAGTTGAAAATGACAAATAAAGCGAGTTGAAATCACACCCTCAAACGGATGTTTAAATTCCTTAATAATATTCTCACGATCTATCCCGCATGTTTATTTTGTCCCAAAGGAGAACAAGTGCAAAAAACTACAATAATTACGAACAATTTGTACTTTCGCTTCGGTGTTACAAGAACTTGGTCTACGAATACTCTTTTGATAAGGCGTTCATAAAAACATACACAAACTGCTTCGAGAAAAAGCATTCGAAAATTTGCAACTCACAAATCTTGGACAATTAACCGACGAACTTCATCGCCTCACGAGAATATTGCTCAACCCAAGTAACCAAATTAGTTGTACGTTGTCTGGTGAAATTATAACCCAAAACACCTCTCAGCGAGAAACCAAATCAGCGCCAGTGTGAAGGGCTCGTAACCAGGCAGTGTCACAAATTCTACATAAACTATTTAGCACTCACTTCCTGTTGGTTTTCTGCATTGAGCAACTAAATAATATATATTAAAGGTTAGAAAGAGTGAGAAAATCTTAATAACTAAAGCAGTACTTTATTCACTCACCTCAAGATACGCGTCACTCAAGCTGGGCTCTGCTTTTTCTGCGCCTTTAGACATTATTGGGCTCACTTTATTTGACTTGAGCCGTCTTTTCACCCATCTCTCGATGCCGCGGTTGTATTTCATAAATGTCACATAAAAAATGTATGTCCCGATTAATATGAGTGATTCCCACCACTCAATCTTTTCGTCTGTGAAAAACACAATTAAAATTATGAGAGCTATGCTGTAGAACATACAATCGCGAAATAACGGCCACCAAGTCAGTTGTAAGACCTCCTTCGAGAACACCGCACACATGCCTATGACAAACAAAACATTGAAGACAGCTGATCCCACTATAGTTCCAAAGCCGACGTTCGAATGGGGATCAACGAATACACCGATAAACGAAGTACACAGCTCTGGCATACTCCCACCGGCTGCCATAAATGTGGCGCCTGCTACATCCTCTGAAATGTCTAATTTCTCCGTGATGACGGCTAAAGCAGGAATGAAAAATTCGTCGCATGCAATCGACAATGCAAGGAACATGTAGCACATACCAATGATGTGTAAAACTACAGCTCCTTGGCGTTTTTGAGCTAGAGAAAAAATATCGTTAGGATATAAACCATTAGGATCGGTCGTGGAGTTATTTTTTACAGCCAGTAGCGATCGATGTTTGTATGTATATTCGCTGCTGTTACGCAAAGGTAATGCAGTGTCCAAGTTGAGAGCTGCGAGCAAATTTATTCCAAGACTACACAACACCGCGGATGTGACCAAGAAGACATGAGGATTGTTTGTTCGTCGGTGAACACGATGCCAAAAGAACGACCGTTCAGCTTTCATTACCATTTTATGAAAGGCACAGCTGCGAGATGTGCTTGGGAAACAAGTTTTCGATCCAATCCAGTGAGCAATTCCGAGAAGGAAAGAGACGTCGAGTTTATTTGATCAGCTCTAACGGGAGAAGACAAGGTGTTAACATTCGTTTAGTGATCTCCAACGGTGTTAAACCTCTGCGGCTTTTTCTCAAGAGAAACAAGACGCATTATCTCCAAGCTACTGATAAGAGAGTACTTTTGGAAAATCCGCAAATAGGATGTAATCTGTACGTAGATCCCATCGTAGAAAAAACACGGCGGTTCACTAATGGGAAACTTCGGTGTTACGTGTTGTCGACTGGCCAAGTTGTGAAGAGTACTCGCTGCTTCTTTCTGGAGAAGAGACTTTCTGTGGAAGGACGAGAACGGATAATTAAATCTCCGATGAAGTCTTAGAGGGATTACCGCTAATTCTGACCCATGTTTCTGCTGTCATTCCTCGTTCACCGGGTAAAATGAAGCAGCGTGAAGAGAGCTTAGCAACTTCAAGTTGCTCCCAAGAGGCAACGCGGTGGGTGTCTTTTGTTTTTCCGGACCAAGCTCTGCTAATAACCGGTAGATAAATTGTCAAAAATTCTGCTTTCCCAAAGGCATAATTTGTTATTTTGCAATACATGTGCCACTTGAGTCTTAGCTTTCATTTCGGCTGAATTGTTTTGACGGCTTTTGTGCTCGAAAACAATAAGAAAATTGTACATTAAGAAATAGTTTTTGCAAGAGCGGACCTGCAGGACCTGCTAACCTGCTAGCGCACAATTAGTTTGTTTGGCCTGATTTCTTCTAATTATTTCTGACTACCATAGTCCCAGAGGTTTTCCTTTGTTTTCGCCACGGACAAATTTTAGCCGCGAACCGGCGGCAACGAACCGTGAAGCGGATCTCTCGTCACTTCGTGGTCTGATGTCACCGCTTGGGCGCTAAAATTCGTCTCAAGAGAGGAAAGGAAAACCTCTGGGACTGGAGTATTTCTGGCAATACGTGACGGCGAAAAAGAGGGTTGCCACTAATGCATGGGCGTCGTAATAAAAGAAGCTAAGAAGGTCAAAGGATTCATGGAATAAAAACAAGTATCGGATGAATAATTATGCGACTAATACCATGTATATAAACCCTTAATCGGACCAGTAGAAATACACCATACAACACGACACGAAATCACGTCGGCGAATCACGCATAGAAGGCGGGGGCCGCTCACAAATCTTTCATAACAAATCCAGCTGCAAAAATTCACTTATCGCTGTTTAGTTTATGCCTGTCACCCCGGTATCAGACGCAGATGGTTTAATAGGAAAACGATAAGAACATTTACAGTGATAGAGGAAACGTCTAGCTAGGAACTGTTAGCTTTCAATTTCTCCCGGCGGACTATGCTAGCGTTCGCACGGATTTATTTACCGGGCTAAAAATTCACCATTTTCTTTGCGCAAGCTGTAAGTGCAAATAAATATGCCACCCAATGGGTCTCCTGTAACTGTCTTGTAGCTCGGCAGTGGAAGGTAGGTAGGCTCATCTTCATTACTGTCACTGTTATAATTACTGTTGTCATTACTGTCTTAGTTTCAATTTCCTACAATTTGAGAGTTTACGGGTCTAAGTGAGGTAAGGCAAACGAACATATCCTATTCTAGACAGGAATGTCAATTTTAGCCCACTGTTAGCCGACTCTCGCTTTTGGTAGCCACAAATTCAAGTACTTCTGAAAGCAAGCAGTTTTGTTTAAAAAGACATATCAGTTAATTCGTTTTCTCTGCATGGGGTGTGCGGAAAACGAAGACCTGGAAAACGAAGATCGAAGATCGAAGACAGAAGACCCGGAAAACGAAGACCCCCCCAGAAAAAATGACATATCAAACAGAAAATTAATGTTATTTAAAACGATCGAGAAGCTATCTTTCGTGAATTACGGTAGGGTCTTCGTTTCCACACACCCAGGCCGGTATGCGGAAAACAAAGACCAAAAACGAAGACCCCTACAAAAATGTAAAACAACCAACAGTGGCCAGCCAAACACATCATTCCTGTTTACAGTGGCCGACGAGTCATTTCAAGCCAATTACCGCAGGGTCTTCGCTTTTGGTCTTCATTTCCGCATACCGGCCTGAGTGTGTGGAAAACGAAGACCCTGTGGTAATTGGCTTGAAATGACTCGTCGGCCACTGTAAACGGCGAATGTTGTGTTTGGCTGGCCACTGTCGGTTATTTTACATTTTTGTAGGGGTCTTCGTTTTCCAGGTCTTCGTTGTCCGCACACCCTATCTACATGCAACACAGAGAAAATCTTGAATCGGCAAAATATATTGAGGAGATGAAACGTTTGTCTAGCAACTTTGAAAAACACAAGTGGACCGTGTCTAATTAATCTGTGCTGACGAGAACCGTGATTTTGCAGTAAAAATACACTTTTGGCGTTACACAGATAAGATTTTGTCATGCAGGTAGCCACGAATTTTCTCCGCAGTTTGTTTGCAAAGACATTCGCGCGTGGAAACAACACTATCTTGCAAAGAGTTGAACGTCTGAACGCAGAACGCCGTTGAACTGATAAAAGAACATAAAGTTCGGATCATGTCAATGTCCACTGCAATGAAATATTAGTGAGCCGGAGCGGGCGGCATGCAGAATTTTATCACGGGTGTGCCCACCGCTTTTCCCTAATCCCCTTTTCAAGAATTCGCAGGGATCTTCTTGGCGTCGGCACAGGTATCTTCTACAACTCTCTTTTGATGGTGTAACGCAGGGTTGAGAGCACTCGCCTACCATCAATGTGACCTTGGTTCTATTCTCGGACTCGGCGTCATATGTGGGTTGAGTTTGTTGTTGGTTTTTCTACTCTGTTTCAAGAGGCTTTTCGGTCTGCGGCTACTCCAGTTTCACGCTTCCTCAAAACTCAACATTTCCAAATTCCAATTCAGTATGGATTCAATGGACGAATAGCCACCGGCTCCGTGGAGGTACCACTGCCGATTCCAATTTCTTTTGTTTAATTTATACAATCGTCATGAATAGTCTACAATTGAAGCGTCAATCAATCAATAATTTAGAGAGTGATGATGTATTGCTGGCAAAGCGGAAATTTTGTCCGGTTAAATTTCGTCAATTTTCATTGAATTGTACAAAATGCCATCGATTTTCACCGACTGTCACTGCTCCAAAACTCCTTCAACATTCAAAGTACAAAATGGCTAAAAACTATAAACGTGTGGCAACTCAACTGACATTCCGAACAAAGTGGTTCGATTGCAGCAAAATTCTCAAAATACCAGATTTTTTTAAAGTTTTTCAAAGCTAACAACAATCTACAACAACAACGGTTTTCTGTGTTGTAAAATCACAATTTACGTACAATTTTTCTCGACGGTATTAAAATCCTGCTGGTTCACATTAGAGTGCAAACGTTTGTTGCGAGTAACAAGTGTTCTTTAGACGAACTTCAAATTGGCAGTACATGTATACAAAGCGTGTTCAAGTTTACTGATATTTCAGCCGGAGCAGTTCTTCCAGTTTACGATTACATACCAAATTTCAGTCCGTTTGGAGGGGTTGAAAATTTCCAGCCCGTCAGTTCCTTAAAAGGTCTGGAATGTAGCATCGACTTGTGCATGGGAATGCGCAAGTTGTATTGTATATTGGCGTACCCTCAAGGCAAGTCAAACAAGAGCGACTAATAGCTATCTATAAATTATGACTATCTATAGATTCACAGCCAGTCTACCAGGTTCGAAATTGGCAAATCGCGGCTTATATCGAAGGCACGACCCAAGACCACCAATTCAAGAAATGCAGGATTCGGTATCGCTGATTACTAGAGCGCCAACTGGCCGAAAAAAAAAATTAAAGTTGAAAACGTGACCGTCAAAAGGTTTGCCGTTGTTTGGCTGCTAATGAGCAGCAGCTGGTCAAGTTACGAGGAAATTTCATTATCTCATCAGGTTCCTTGAGCATGTTGTTTCCCTATTATATTCTGAAGTTACAATGACGAACAATTCTTTAATGAAGAGCAAAGAAATTCATCATAAAACTGTTAGCAACGCATAGTCATCACACAGAAAGAAACCTGATTTTAAGGCAATTGAAAGGGAACCATATCCAGCGCAAGATAAGTCAAATTAACCACTTCTTGGAAGTCCAGGCTTTGCTCTTAAAAACCAGGACACAGTTGTTCGAGGCAGCGTTAGAGCTAACTATATGTCCTAGTGTTAAAACCGCACTGTTAATACTGTCCGATTATGGATCCCATAGATTATAGCGATATTTATCCCAGCTAGTAGCACGAACTCTGCTTCGAAAAACTTAGCCCTGGATTTTTTCGTTTTTTTTTTTCAGTTAGGTGAGTGAATAACTGCCATTTTAAACCAGTATTGAGTGACCACCAAACGCCAGACTTGTTTTACTCCTCAGTTTTCGAACCCTGTTCAAATTAATCCGTTTAAAGTAGTGGCTGTCCTAGTCTATCCGAAAGCCTGGCGAGTCAACGTATGCATTTACAGTGGAACCCCGCCATACGGCTACCCCTTTTATTACGACCACTTTTTTATGCTCCGAACAAGAGCATCATAATGTGACCTTACCTAGGTCACCCCGTTAATACGACCAATCTTCCAAGCCCCGAAGGTGGTCGTCTTAACGGGGTTCCACTGTAATTTGCTTAAGCGTTGCAACGAATATTACAAGAAATCACGAAAAAGGACCAGCTTAGCTGGGTAAATTGTGCCGATTCCAAATTAACGGTCGTGCGACGGGCGTGACCAGCTCAAAAGACTGAACGTGATCGTAACGGCACTGACCGTATATGATTTATAGCACGCCAGTAGTTTCAAACGTCGAAATTAATTTAGTGGCGCCAAAAGAACGACGAAACAAACTACGTTAAAATAATTGAATCGTTCGGCAGGAAAAGAGCACGCTGTTTGAAAATCAAGTTTTAGCATAGTGGATTTCTGTTTTCAGCCGTGCATGCGGCACGGCAGGACTTGCCATCGATGCTAAGTAGTCGTGCCGAACTGTATTCAACAAACGTCGTGCTAAGCCTAATTAATTTCCGAATTTAGCAGAATAGCGCGACGTTCGTCGCGGGATAGGCGAGACTCAGAACTGAGACCTTCAAAAGTTTTGATAAATGGTTAGTTTGCATACTTACCGTCATGTTGTTATCAAGTCAAATACTCTTGCTTTAGTCCAGAAAGAAAAGAACTCGTTGGACCTTCAAATCCCATAGCACTTAGCAGAAGTCCAGAACTCTTGCCATGAGCTGAAATTTAAATGCTCTCGGGGAAATATGCCCAAGATTAGCCGGCTTTCACGATACTCAGTGACTCGGCTTGAAAACTTTCACGGTCTCTTGGTCCAGAGACTAATAAGCGGCGAGTTAAAAAGGAATACAAATGAATTCCCCTCTATTTACTTAAGATAGACTGGCAATAATCGAAGCTGAATCTCGCACTGCAGATTAAATGTTATCGGTATATAAGCGAATGGATACGTGTCCTTTACATCAGCCGCTGTCTGAATTTAATGATGGCTGATCATCGTAGTTGCTCAGTTTAGGTCAGAAAATTTTAACATTGGCACAGGTTTCTTACTTACGGGCAAACAACAACTCCTGGATAAACTGACCGGTAATAGATCGTGCTAGCTATTGGTGGTATTTCTGCATTTCCGCTCGGCTAATTGGGCTGTAAACATTTCTTGATCTTCGTCAAGGTGCTGACTTCGAAATCTTCACATGCGAGCAGTTTGACAAGAAAATTTAAAAAGACGTGACTCAGTCCTTCGAATTTCTGACGTATGATTTCCCTTCTTCGAGTCAGAAATGAGACATACACCCGTAATAATTTGCATTGCATACTAACTTGACTTAGATTAATATTCACGAACGGTTTTCACCTGTTTCTAACAAACTCCGAACTTTACTGAACTCTCTCTGAATACTGCACAAGTGTAGACAAAAGTCTTTGTGTTTTGTCTTTCAAAGCTGTTTATTATTATTATTATTTCTTCAGCCAATTCCCGCCGTGAAGGATTATTCAGAGTTGGTAATCAGTAAAAATATTGCCGTTTTTAACGAACGAAGGCGTTCATCTAATATTGCCGCTTTGTTTCAGCGTTCCCGCGGACAGAACACCCGGGCTAGAACCCTATAGACAGGAAAAATGCTTAATTTTCAAAAAACAAAACTTGTTTACTTCGCAAGCCTAGAAACTGTTTTAATAATTTGTTAACATATTAGTTCGAAGCTGGTGAAAAACTTGAAATGCCGCGAGCTATACCCGACGTCGACTAAAAAGTGCCACTCATCTCTTTAATTAGATATGAAAAAAAAAAGGTTTTTAAGGTGAACCTGCCACCCAGGCGAGTAGGAATACATGAAAGATATTATGCATCTTCAAATGGGAACTCGGAAAAAACCTGGCTATTTAATAAGCCGGCAAGATTAAAAAAAAAAAAAAGAAAGAAAGAAACTGTGGACTAAAGATCAACAACAAGAGATGGCGAAACGAAATACTTCTCTCCCTATTTTGGAAATCGTTTACTGACTTCGCATGTTTCGGCAACGGTTGTGGCGCTGGAACATTAAATGAATGTTTCCGCAGCCAGGTTTCGGCAGTTCCAGTTGGTGACATGTTAATGACGTTAGATTTAATCTGACTAATTTTGCAGGCTCTCCAGTAAAAATTGCGCAATAGATAGACAATTGATAAATTCTTTCCAAAAAGAAGTCTTGAAATACTGTTCAGATAGATAAACCGAGAATGACAGATTAAAATCATTAAAGTCAAGGAGAAAATAATCTAAATTTCACGGGCTATAAAGTGTATTTTTTTCAGTTATTTTCATCCTCAAATCGTGCAAAAAATGGTACCACATGGAGATGAAATTTGTATTTCAGTTCCGTCTTAGACTGACAGTATTGCCGAGACTTGTGGCAGAGGCAATAGAAAATTAAATAAGCTGCCGGAGGCGATATATTATTATATAGAGTCTACGTACACAGACTGTCTACTAAACAGCGTGTTAATTCAACGAGGCTACAGGGATACCGGCGGGAAAATTTGGGCTTGCGTTTGGACGTTACGATGCTTGCATAATTACCTCATAAAACTTAAGTTGTTGTTTCGAGTGTTAAATGCACTAATCGAAAATTTTGTCGGACAGTTACATAGCAACATGTAAACATTCCATGTTGGAAAATTTTTCTGGAAAAATGGAGAATTAATACTACAAGCACGAAAATACAACAAGGAGATTCTGGAACGTGCAACGTCGATCGTTTGTCCTAATTCTTAAGCGAAGGGAAAATTGAAATATGCCTATAAGTAGTGGTTTAGGTCGATGTGTTCGGTCACTAACTTTGCCGGTAAAAAACCAGTATGTATCCGGTAGTGAAGCCCCTACAACAAGAAATTTTGGGGAGAATGTTGAAACCTTTCAAGAACCCAGGGCAATCTTCGTATAATGCCTTACCAAATAGTGTCAGTTCCTTGGAGAGTGGAATTCCTCAGTACTAACATGTTTAAATGTTTCCTGTCATCTACCACTGACACGCAAAGGAACTCAGTGAGGCACTGGCGAATAGAAGGACTGGTCGTAAATAATTTATGTGAGTGCCATATATATTTAATGTGAATTTATAATTAGAGACCAGGTGACAAAATCTTCTGGAAGACTATGAACGAAACAAACGTGTCTCTAGTTTCTGTCAAGTTCACAGTTTTAAATTAAAGTTGATACCAATAGAGAACTTGTACGTATAGTGACCGAGCTTTCGTTGACGATTTCGTATCGATAAAATATTGTGCAGATAAATATCATTGTTAAGGACTCAAAATGGAGGAACCGAGTTATTAAAAGGATGTGCAGGGGATTAATTTTTCTCGAGAAACGAAAAAAGGACCATTATAAGAAAGCGGTTTCTCAGATTAAACTATAGAAAATGTATACTAAGCGAACGTTAACGCAGAAAGCTGAAAAAGATCGACCAACTGCCGAGTGTTATTTCGAATCGAGAAAACATTAGATGAAAATCTAGAAAGATCGCAAAAAATATACAGTTAAGCCTGAAGATATTCATTCAAATTAACAAGACAGTTGAGCCATTTAAAAAAGCCGGTATAAAGTTTGGTTTTGCCACTGAATACTAAAATTTCCCCTTTATTATTGTAATTTTAACTTCTATAAGACGGTCACCAATGCAAGAAATCTCTGGGAATTTATGCCTGTCCTTTGTGGTTAAAAGTCTGCAGTTATTCTTATTTAAAATTCTCAAGTGAGATAGTATATATGCGCTTAAAATATCCTGTTTTACCCACAAGATAAGAAATAATACATAGCATTCCAGATGTCTTCTTTGATGTCCTGACTGCGGTATCTAATACCCACAAATATAATACAAGATTTGCCAGCAATCTCAATTTCTTTGGGCCAAGGGTATCAACTAACGTTGGGAAGTCTTCTTTTAAATTCTCTGGATCAAAGATCTGGCAATCTGTACCTTCAAATTTAAAGAATGTGCCCTATAGTATTTTCAAGAGAGAATATAAGTATTACCTTTTGAGTAATCAAATTTGAAGTTGATTTTCCAGATACTCTGGTGAAATAAGTGGTATTACTTATTAATTAATTTGAGTTCTTGAGGTGTTGTTTTATTATTTATTATTATTGTTATTATTATGAGTATCTTGATTACTACTATTATTATTAATATTGTGTTAAATTATTTTCACTATTATTACTACCAGTACTGCTACCATTACTATTTTGATATTTTTTCCATACTTTAATAACTCAATAGAGCTAAAGTAATCTGAACTTTGTGCCGTCGTTATTTGCCCATGGCGGTGTCCAACTCGAAAGCTCTGCTACTTTGGACACCGCACACCTCTGAGCCTATTTCTTTACTGGCTGTACTTTTTCTTTTTTTACTTCGTGCTTTCTTCTATAATATAATATGTGTGTATAAATCTTGAGTATAGTGTGAACAAATAAAGAATTGAATTGAATTAATCACTTTCAAATAGTCATTTGCCGAAGTTTAGATCCACGTTTACGGCAACTTTAAACGCCTGACGGTCACGTGACTAGCGTTTGTCATCACGTTCGATTTTCCACGGCAAAAGGTAATTTTTTTTTTACCTCATGGCCTGGGATTGATCTTCTCTCGCGTATGAACGTTTCTGATATATAGACAAAAAACCCCCACCTTTTACCTTTCATTTCTAGTAAAAAGGAACGTATATTCTATATTTCCCCATCTCAAACGTACACCACCGCTGTCTTTCAACGAAAATCAATAGGGACCATAAGATCTACGACGGCGACGTCAGCGGGAACGCCACTGAAACAATAGACTTTCATGAGCAAAACAATGGCTCTGCACGTGCGTGTTGAAGTTTGGTACATTTCTTTCCCGTTCTCTGCCAATCTACAACGTCAAATGACCAAATCTCAAGTTCTAAGGAAAACGCGAGCACACAATGGAGAATTGTGATTTCACTTCTTGGTTTGAACACCGTTCCTCCCAGTTCAGTTCCTGGATAGTTCGGATAGTTTGTACAAGTTGAACAAACTGCAATAATGACGAAAAACATTGCAAAACGTAAACTAGCAACTTGAAATGACGTTTTCATGGACGTCGCCGTCTTAGATCTTATCGTTTTTGTTAACTTTACTCTAAACGAACAAACTGTCTTTATCTCTAACGCAAAACGCATTACGGGGTAAACGACCTATAGGTCTCTTAATTCACGTGCTAACCTGCGAAATCCACTTATGACAATACATTCAATTTAAAGGTCTCCAGATAACGACAATTAAGAATTGGTTCATGCTTAGCGTGCGTATATCGAGTTATGTATGCACGCGGGAAGTTTGGAGAGCACGAAAGAAGCGTAAGAGTTGCTAGAGGGGTAGCCGAGAGCAACTCTAGCTTCTTCAGTGCTCTCCAAACTTCCCAAGTGCATCCATAACTCGATATACGCAAAGCTAAAAGCATGAACCAATTCTTTTATAACATAGTGCCAAGAAAGTTGTGCGCGGAAAACAGGTTTATTTACTGAGAAAAACAAAGATTCTTATTGGCTGATTACAAACACGCCATTTTGTATTTGATAACAAGTTGCACACGTCATCAGATCGACGCACGGCCGTGCGTATGTTGAGAAATGTACCATGATGACGCCAATAGGAATTAGATAGGGAAGCACGCGCGCTATGTTAAAATTGCTCTTTGTAAACAACGGCGACATTATGCATAAACTACACCTCGAGCTGAAATATGCCTCCAACTGACCATTTTATCGTGTTTGACTTCTGTATTCGGCCAATTGGGTGTGAGGCTTCACGCACTGGGTGCTAAGCGAACAGAAACGGACGACATGTCTGTACCCAAGTAGTACAAATAAAGAAATGTGTTGTTGCTCAAGCAGGTTGTTATGTGGCCCGATAGCCCCCAATGTGGACATTATATTTTGGCTAGAAACGCAATCTTCATTTGATGCGAAGAATTGGGTAACGAGCCTAAAAAATGTCAACCTCGTTCCCAAGGTCTCTCATCTTACCGCTCCCTGGAGCGAACGAGAAGCGGTAAGATGAGAGACCCTGGGAACGAAGTTGAAAAAATGTTACTCTGGGCCGAGTTGTTCGAAGCCTGGTTAGCGCTAACCCTGGGTTAATTAAGTCCCATTAAATCCTATTGGTTGTCATGGTATTTATCCCGGATCAACACTAACCTTGCTTCGAACAACTCGGCCCTGGGGCCTGTTTCTCGAAAGTCCCGAAAAGTTTACGGGCCCGAAAAGCAATTTGTAAAACTGCGATCCGCTTATTCCGAGAATCTGGTCTTTTAACATGCTTTCAAGATAAGAAAGAGAAAACTACTTGCAAAGTTTCAGGGCTGAAAACGTCTTGTGTTGCAAGATACGGAAAGAATTATGGCTCCCGAAATACGCCCGAAAAGTTTCGGGACTTTCGAGAAACGGCCCCCTGGTCGCAGAAAGGCCTCCAAGAGGCGAAGCCAGTGACTGTATAACAATAGTGTGACGTCACGTTGCCACGACCGCCCGGAAGTGCGTGAACAGAATGAAACACAGCGTGACCTTCTATGGAGTGCTCACGGAAATGTAAACGTACGTCAAAAAGGTCTACATGTATTTTTTGAACTGTTTTTAATGGGGCCAAAACCAATTGTGCTGGAATTGCATACATTTTAGGCATCCTACTGCTGATCAGTGACAATCGTCCTCAGATATTTGCTCTAGCTCGGATCTTTGGTGCATGAGTCAATTGAAACCACGGTCCCTCGACATCGCGGGGAATTTAACATCGGCCCGGTGTTCAGTAAAACACCGCTAAATTCTCCCCCTACCGGGCTCAACCAGAACCCCCCCCTGCACAGCAGCTTCTCCTTCTTTAATAAAAAACAACAATTTGAACCCTTCTATTTTCGATTTTACTATGAAGATTGTGAGAACTCGACTCTTTCCACACAAGTCAATTTGCTTTAGCAACGGCATGTATCAGAAGCCACATGTGCCCATTGCGGGCCTGTTTTTCTTCCTTCTGGTAAACGGGGGTCCTACGCACGGTTCACGGACATTAAAAAGTAGAAATAACGTATCACGGTGATGAAAATTCCATGTTCACGTTTCACGGAAATTTACGAAGTAAAACATTCACAGTTCACGGATTTTAATTTCGTATTTTCACTGGTCACGAAAATTAAAAACACTTAATCCTGTATCACGCAAAAACCCCTTTCACCCCCTCGCTAAACGTATCCACAAGACCTAATTTGTTCAAGGTTCCTTCTCAGGACTACACCGGTTTCTTTTATTTGTGAGAGGGAGACAGACACATTGAAAGTAGTTAAAAAGTGCGTTTTACTTTTATTTACAAGGACCATTCAGGTATCGGAAGCACCTCATCTTGATTACAATGACCTTACAACATCCATCTGATTTGACTATTTACAATACTAAACCAAAACAAAAATTACTCCTCAAAGGATAGGTATACTGTTGACAGAAAGCTCCGTAAAAAAGGAAGAACTTGAAAAGACCACAAGAAACCCCTCAAAGGTAGCAAAAATGCAGTTCGCAAACCCCTTACCAACGCTGAAATTCAGAATGATCAAGTTCATACAAGTACTGAAACGCATGACTTTATTAAGGATGGGACAAAGTATACGGGCAACATTTAGTGGATATAAGTCGTGGAACCTACGTTACATTAAGCCCTGGAAAAGAATTTACCTCAACCTAAGGTTAATTCTTTGGACGAGTTTGGACGTTATGTCATGAAGAAAGGCAGGGATAGATCACTGGAATGGTCGATAATGATTTCCATTTTAGTGAGTTCTGCTTTTGTTTGTGGGTAGGTTCCCCTGTTATGGTATTGCGCACAGTCGCAAGAGAGGCCAGAGAGAAGTGGATAAGAAACAATGCACAATCAAAGAAAACAAACAAACAAAAATATAACTGACGAACCACCGCTTTGTAGATAAACCAACAGAAAGTCAATGCGGCAGATCCAAGACTTCCTGTTGAGAGGTTCAACGAAACAACAACCGAAAGCACAAATATTTAGGGGGAGTGTAAGCCCATTCGCCCCTCGAAAAAGTTTAACATTGACGGTCTTTGATTCACCATTTTCCCTGCATTTTGAGAACCAACGGAAAAATTTGCGACCTAAATCCGACTTGATCCGCCTGTGGAACACACGGTTCACCGGTGTACGTGTACTCCTGAAATTTGACAAGACATTTTCTAAAGCAAAATGGTGAAGTGACCTGACTAAGCGCGTATTCCCCACTTTTACGTCCACGGTTTGCATCATGTGTTCCAGTACGTGTAGAAAAGACCCTTCCTCGAATCTCGGCAAATTTGTTTATTTGCTTATTATTTTTTTAAAGTGTTCTTCCGTACATTAACAGAGGAAAAAACTACCAGGCCTTTCCGAAACATACGATAATGTTTACTGATACCCAGACATTCAGAAAACGTGCACAATTTTCGTACTCACAACAAGCAAGAAAGAACTCACGACGGAGAGTTTGAGCTTCAGTTACTCTCTATCTATGTTATGCAAAGGAGACAGGAAACTTTAGCCTAGGATTTCAAACTTGTAAAAGGGGCAATTCTAACAAGGGAAATCGTGCCATCCCGACCCGTTTACATTCATCTTAATTAATACGAAGCTTAACCTGCCTGTTAAATATTATGGTATTTTTCGGAAAACCGCATAGTAACGAATTAAAACTAAGTACCTACAAATTGAACAGTATTGGATTATCACCCTGAAAACAGATGCAATGAATGGAAACAAAACGAGAAGGAAGAGAAATATCCGCTATAATAACTATAAAGATTTTTTTATGTTAACAGACACAGAGGAATCCAATTAGTACTATTTCATGAAAGAAGCTTGAGAAAGTAACAGCAATCTCGTACCCCGAGTCTTTGTTCCCTTTAACAGGTGGTCGGGAAACGAACGACTCCCTCAAGTGACAAACGCGCGCCATCGCGAAATCTAAAATTCCGTTTCCGGTTTACTTAATCCTCAAAAGATAAGGCCGTTACAGAAAAGAGGACATTAAGATAAACAGAATAAAAAGAGAGCTTTGTCCTTTATAAGCTCTAACTTTATCGCTTTACCTTTGAAAATGCGTACAAATTAACTTCAGAACACCAAATGGTGCCAGGAAGGCCAAAAGTGAAGTGCAAACACGGAAACGATAAATCAAGTGCCTTGGAACCTCGAAAGCAACCGGACGTTGCACGTGCTCAGCCGTAACAGTCGATAAAAGCGACTCCAGTTTGAACCAGAAGTACAGAGAAAAACAAATCGGACTTCAGGTTAAATAGCTTTGCACAGGGTTCGTACGGGTCATGGAAAACCTGGAAAGTCATGGAATTTAAGTATTTCATTTTCCTGGCCTGGAAAGTCATGGAATTTAATTGTTGGTCATGGAAAGTCATGGAAAATTATAGTATGTGTGGTACGTAAATTATTGCAGATGTCGAAGCAGGGACAAAATAAAATACAAGCATCCATGTGAGAAACTGAATACCCGAAAACAAGGATGATTTTGACAATTTTCGAAAGTGGCAGCTAAATTTTAGGTCATGGAAAACTGGAAAAAGTCATGGAAAAGGTCATGAAAAGTCATGGAATTTGAAAAGCTCAAAAGAGTACGAACCCTGTTGCATGCTCAAAGTCACTTTAACTTGAAGCTCTCTCACTTCCGGCTAAGTTCATTGAACCAAGCAAAACCGTTAAGCCCTGGTCAAACGGCGCGTGATAGTCGATGATAGTTAATTCTCTCCAAACTATCATCAACTATCACCAACTATCATTCACATGGTCAAACGGCGCATGATAGTCGATGATAGTTGATGATAGTTCACTGGCAGTCGCGCAAGCAAAGTCACGAGAGCAGCGATTTCCACGCTCTTTCCGCGTAAAAATTTACATGTAAATACTAAATGGCTTCCCGTAAGACAATGTTTGTAAAAGTAGGAATTTTTCGCGATGAAAGAGGGCGGCAGCATGTTTTCTGACCGTTATCGGGCCATTGATTACCAAAACAGCTGACCGGAAAACTATCAAGAACTATCATACGCGTGGTCAAACGAGAAAAACTATCATCGACTATCATGAAGAATTTGAACAAGCTCAAACTGAATGATAGTTGATGATAGTCGATGATAGTGCATGATAGTTGGTGGTCAAACGAAAGCGCGCGCTCAACTATCATCGACTATCATCGACTATCATGAGCCGTTTGACCAGGGCTT
>BLFK01000309.1:1512138-1519125 GCA_014634185.1 Astreopora myriophthalma | reverse complement strand
GCCCATCTGTTAAGCCCTAATGCCCCCCCCCCCACCCCCTGCAAAACTGAAATGAAATTCCCTGGGTATACTTCCATCAATAAGTGTACCTATCAAAACAATAGCTCTGCAGACGTTAACACACGTTGGAAGAGCCTTAAACATGCTGCTAACAGGTTCTCCCGAAATTTTATAGTAGAAGGAGAAAAGATTGAAGTAGCCGGTGAGTTCCCGTTTATTGTATCAAGGCTCAGTGCACCCTACATGCAGCGAAGATGCCGCCTGTGGGAGGAGGCGGCTGATCTCTAATTGGGGGTGACCTCCCCCAGGAAAGTTTTGAATTTGGAGGCTCTTTGAGACACAATTTTCGTGTATTTTGAGCTATTGCGTATTTTGCTCATCCCTTTTCTCTCACAGATTTGCCAGCCTTATATTCGATTGTCGCAACGCACTTGTTGCCATCATTGCTTCATAATTTTCTCTCCTTAAACTACTGATACACTACGGTAAACTTAATCGTTTAATGTTAAGACTGGTTTTGACATTTTCCGCCCCCACTATGTACAACAGCTCAAAAGAGAAAACCTATAAACCATAATATTTCTCCCTTTTTAGCTGGTGTGCGAGGGGTGACTAGACGGAGATTTTTGCCGGTGACCAGTGCTTACAGAGAACACTGCTGCTAAAACACATAGTTGAATTGGTCAAAACAATTCAGTAGATCAACATCGCTTCATTGCCATGCAGAAACATTAATGACTAACAAACATCATTTTCTTACATTCGGTAGTCTTTTCAGCCAAAATTTTTTGGTAGACCTCTGTCTCTTTTTACAGTTTGGACAAATGTACAGTTCAGAATCTGCTAGTTCCTCTAGTGACACAAAATGATTGAGGCAATCTGCAAAAATACAGAACAGTTGCATTCAGTGAAGAAGACTTCAAAAAACAATATGTCATCCATGTACAACATAAGACACAATTCATAAGGGTGAGTGACCCAGACAGCCAGAGCTTCAAATTGGTATCTCACAGGAGGGTAATGATGCATCAAACTATCGATGCATTGCGATTCTGGGAGTGTTTTTCAGTCCCTTACTTAATAACTCCAATTATCATCATCATCATCATCATTATTATTATTATTATCCCCTGTGGTATGTCACCACCATTGGGTGTTGAGGAAAAAACATGGAGTAACCTTTCTTTTTAATCTGAGGGAAGAACATGACAACAGAGATAAGATCAACAGACTGACATGCTACACATATCACTGTCATTTAAATAAGCAACTCAAATAACAAAAACTTCCATACCTTGGAGTTGACACACCTGAGGTTCTCTTGTCTTCGACTTCCTACATTGAAATTCTGCTGGAATCTCCAGTGACAAATCTGTTGACAACAGCAAAAGCATAAGGTCAATAAAGCATCTCGCCATCTTCTGTTTTTCGTAATAATTATAATAATCACCATCATCATCATCATCATCATCATCAACATCAACATCATTGTCATCGCTGTCATAGTTGTCGTCACTATCAGGATACATGTATCACCCTCACCTAAAAATGGATCATACTTTTTGGACTCAGTTCCACAGAGTAGACATTTCACCTGCAAGAATTCATCAATAGAATACCTTTTATCACAGGGCAGTGACACACCACTTTGGGGTTACTTTAAAAGACTAAAAAATGACTGTATAAGTGGAGACACCAAAGTCACAACTGCACTACCCAGGGCTACATGTACTGCATTGAACGTATTTAGTTTCATTGTAGCTGAGGATTCTGTAATTAAAAACACTCACCAAACATTCAACAGCGAGTGCTCTTCCTGGTATCTTCTTTTCGGAGTCGTTTCACGAGAAATTGAAGGGCTCAGAGCAAAAATGTGGCTTTTGAGTGTGGGTTCAACAATTTTGCAAAATTACATGTATGGCCACATTTCTCACAGCAAACACTGATTAACTCATGGGATGACCTATTCCAAGTTATGTTAAGACTATAAAAAGTGGGCAGAAAACAAAGGGAACAAATTTTTTTTGGGCTTCAATTTTTCAAAATTTTCTGGGGGAGCATGCCCCCAGACCCCCCTGGGAGCATGGCGCCTTTGGCCCACATAAAATTTGGACTCCTACTTTCAAAATCCTGGCTAAAAGCCTGCTTCTCATCATCCTATTGCCCTGATTTTTGGCATACAGCATGAGAAAATTCAATCCAAAATCTTGGTGCAGTTGATTTGGTGGAAATTGGCTGCAAGCTTGCAAAATGGTCAGAAGCTTCACTAAAGTCACTAGGAGATTTTTGTCCGTAACCCAGTTTTAAGTTTTGGGCCAATAGGTTTGACCTGAAAACAGCACAACTTTTGTGACAATGCCCCTTCATATTTACATGATAACAGTATTGAAACATACCTCGCTATGTAAAAGTCCACCAAAGATGCCTGTTATAATGGTTTCTGTGGTTCCGTAACATTTTGGAGACAAGAGAAGTTCCGTGTGTACTCTGTCCAACAAATAGTGCATAAATTCATGTGCATCTTGCTGCTGGTAGCCTCTGAAATAACGATTTGAAGATGGAGAAAAATGTAACAATAGCATCTTTTTTCACAACAGCAGCTAAGAAGGAAAGTCCAAAACAGTAAACAAAGAGGATCATGAAAGTAATGCTTTATTAAGAAATTTCTGTCACACTCTATCTCTAACAAACAATGTTTACTTTTATTTAAACCATAAACAAATCATCTGGTGATGGATAGATCTAAATCTATAAAGACAAGGATTTCTTTATTTATTTATAACAATGTTTATACAGGGTGCTCTCTGACAACATGGTGCTTTGCAGAAAGGCCTCTATATGAAACTTACAAACAAATAAAGATTTAATTACAAAGATACATTATATTAAAAACTCAAATATAATACATTAGAAATGAAATTCCAAAAAGATAAAAGGACTAAATACATAGTATAAAATAAAAACAAAAATAGAAGCAGGAAAGTTAGTCAAATTTAGATTTGAACTCTCTGATTTGTTGATGATATTCTGTCTTCACTTGACAAGTTAGTGCACATTGTGGTAGGAAGCTCCTATTATCTTCAAATTCTGGCAAACAAAATATTTCCAGATAAAAGAAAAATCAGACTCAAAAGTCACATCTTGTGTGATTCTGAAATAGATCAAATCAATGTCTATATAAATTTTTCTTTTCCTTCGTTATTTTGTTCACATCACTTAGGACAGGTGATTCCATAACTTAATTTCCGTGTATTGCACGAAATGTGGCCACAATTTCGCAAAATGACCAAGTGCACTAGAAAGGTCAGTTAGGACGTTTTTGCTCCGAGTCCTTCAATTAAAATTGTTCTTATTATTATAATGATTGCCATCAAAACAAATTAATTTTGATTGGACTCCCTTTGAAAAATAGGCTGAAGTGAACATGGAAATTGACTATTAATATACACCAACAGAGCTGTCAATAAGCACCAACAGCCTACAAAAAGCATCGGCTACTTCATTCAGAGAAATTGGCTACTTTTCCCCCCCTAAATTGACGTACTTGAACAAAGATGCTTTCAAACCAAAGTTGATACATACATTACTTGCAAAAAATTTCTCACTATTTTAATTTCGGACAAAAATAGTGTCCATTTTTAAGCGTCCGAAATTTTTACAGTATAGTATAAAACTTTAAAAGTACTTTCTGGGCGACGGCATCACATATTCAAAGCCAATATACGCCACATTAAGCTTCAAAGCCCTTAGTTCCCTTTGTGGACCGAACTCTATAGTTGAGACACTGCTTGAGGCATAAGCTTGATTGAGTTTGTGTTATTTTCCTGTTGGCGTATCTGGCTGTAAAACCTTGAAGGTACAGTAAAACTATCATTTTCACAGATTTTATTTCAGTCTAATTCATGTTTTCTTAGTTGTAAATTTACTTTAGGCATGTTTCAGCGCAGTGTCCGAAATTTTCGTCCGAAAATTGTCCGAAATGAGGGAAAAAGTGTCCGAAAATTAACCTCCGAAATTTTTTTCAAGTAATGTAGAGGATATTACATGGCCACGAGGAGATACGAAATTTCTCTTCGAGTGTTGAAAAATATTTTTCGACATGAGAAGAGAAATTTCGTATCTCCAAGCGACCATGTAATTTTCTTTTTATTAAATAAAATCCTCACAATACAAAAGATGCTTTACATGTATTCTTTATTTCAGAAAGTAGGGTTTTTTAAATAAAAATGACAACACACATGCGTGGATAGCGTTTCTATCGATTTGCTACCACTCAATTTTATATAATAAAGTTGGTTACTCCACTCAAACCTCAGACTTTATTGAAATCCGTGAATATAAGCAATCAGAACACTAGTCTTTGCACCTACCTGAACCTGGGAACAACTTTCCAAACAACTGAGAAAAGTGCATCAGGAGAGTGAGTGACTCCTCCCCCATGCCACAGAGCACACAGCACTTTACGTAATTCTTCCACCACTGATCTGTTAGTAACATAATTTAAGATGTAAATGAGTCTTCTTTGTCCAAACTGGTTGACATCAAATTGCAATATCAGGGTTCGTACTATTTGAAGCTTTTCAAATTCCATGACCTTTTCAATGACCTAAAGTTTAGCCACCACTTTTGTAAATTGTCAAGGACATCCTTCTTTTAACATATTTTCCGACATCACTTACCCTGCGAGCAGTGGATTTTCAAGCGCTTTCTCTCTTGTTTCGCTAGCAAAGCAGATAAGAGAAGAGAATCCACTGCTTGCAGGGTAGACATCGCTTGCCTGTATTTTATTTTCTCCTTGCTTTGACATCTCCAATAGTTTATCTACCACACACAACTATAATTTTCCATGACTTTCCATGACCAACAATTAAATGCCATGACTTTCCAGGCCTAGAAATTGAAATACTTAAATTCCTCGACTTTCCAGGTTTTTCATGACCCATATGAACTCTGAGTAAAAAGAGCCACTTTCAATCGAGTGCCATAAAACCCAAACCAAACTAATCATAGAGCCAATCACATTCTGAAGGTCACAACCCTTCAGTCAACCACAAGTTGAAGTAATTCACAACTTGGTTTTACTAGCCAAACAGATTGCACAGCAAGGAAAGGCAGCCAGCGCCAAGAGTGTGAAAACAAGAGTTTTGCATCTGATCAACTGAAAAGTTCATGCAAGTTTTTTTTACCCAGTAACTGAGAAAACCAAAACCAAAACTTGAAGCAATGACCTAACTACGTGTAACACTCAATTTAAAGCTGTTCTGTAATATATAAGAATGATTTTTCACCCTTCATCTGTTTTCCTGCTTCTTGTGAAGTAAGGCTGTTTCCCACAGGAATTATCCGTATGTAGTTCAAACGCTGGAAGGTCCTTGAAGTAACAGCTAAATGACTGAATGTTACTGTCATTAAAAACAAGATACGCAATATTACTGGTAATTATGCTGTTGATAAGTAACATGTAGTCATGATGCATTCAAAAGACATGATTGGAATTTTCTTTGCAGATTTTGCCAAATTATCAGCTTAGCTGCTAATGATATGCCCTTTTGACAACCTACCTCAAAGACTGCAACACAGCATTCATGAAACAAGTGTTTCCAAGATTACGAAGACCGGGAAGATACTTCACCCGCCCAAGGTTTTCTTGCTAACATAAAAAGCAAAAGGAATATAAAATCTAACAGTCAAATAAAACCGGCATTACAACATATGCAATGGCTTGTAATCATCTCACACAATATGAACCATTTTTGTTCCTCAAACCCATTACAATTTATTCTTTTAAACTCACATCTGCTTTAGAGGTTTTCTTTTGTCTTTCTGGAGAATTAGTATCCTGTAAGTGACGTTTCCTAGTAGAAATTAACAAACAAATGGATTCATTATGCATACAATTTCAGACTCTGATTCCATCCTTGAATGAATAGAGCCAAGCATCAATATCTATCCTTATCTCCATTCGAAATATTGAACATATATTTACATCTTTACAGCCCCAAAGATGGCTAAATTTCTACCAGAGACAACTTATTTGACCATCACTAAAATTCACCTACCATTGGGCATCCGCATGATTCATTTTTCAGCATGTCTACCAGACGTGCTGACAGGCCAGTGAAGGAGATAGAAAACTGGCTTTGTACATAATTTCCCCAAACAATAAATTTACATAAACACGAATCATGCAACCAAAACAGATAATTTGTCTCAGTCAAATAATGTCTGCAGTTTAATTCTGATGAACACAACAAGAGTACCCCTACTAAACAGTGGTGATGATGAACTTGCAGTTATTTTTTTAATTTGCTTTAAATATTCTGATTAAAAAAAATCACCTCTTCTTCCCTAGGCTTTCAAACTACACTGTACCAAAAACTCTCTAGCTGAAACTTTCCACCTTCATTTGAAAAGATGGTTGTTTATTTTAACAGGGATTTTCCTGGCAGTTTGATAAGTTTTATGATAGGATTTTTAGTGAAAATCAAGACAAACTAGCCAGCTGTGATTGACTAAATTGCTGTTGTCAATAAGAGTCTAGACAACCCTGCTCGCCTCAATGCATCATGCAATGCCTTTTCAGCTCTCAAACATGGATGACTCTAAAATTTGATATTGTGGGAAAAAAAATCGAATGTGCTTTAGCATTGTCTGTGCTGTTATTGACAATGATATTCGTCATCACAGTGCTCAAGATTTGTTGTGGACTCACTTGGCCCTGTCTCAGGAGTCCACAACATTATTTTTGATCCCTGTAATGATGAGTTTTGTTAAATTGAAAGTCTTGCAGCTCGTATTCTCCTGAGATCCCCTTCTCAAAAAAAGGAAATCATAGTGAGACAAGATCTCGGATACCAAGCTAGCATGGTCACCAAGGCTTATATGAAGAAGCCGTAAGTTCAGTTAATCAAACACCATTTGATACCAAACAAATCTCTTCAAATTGCCAAAACTGGCAAACAGTCAAGCCATCTTCGCAATGTTTAG
>BLFK01000309.1:1502138-1504638 GCA_014634185.1 Astreopora myriophthalma | reverse complement strand
ACACAAGCGCAAGGATCAGAGCCACGTGACATGAATCATTGACATGTCTGGGGCACAATCAACTGTTATGCACATCTCTGAATAAAGCAGTCTACCTATGTCGGTAGTAACTACTTTACAATAGAAAATGAACATTAAAAACATACTGTTTTACATGTCTGGCGTGTAATGAGTCTAGCTAAAAAATCACAGCTTTCCAGACCCCTACTTCATTTGTGAAGAGTCACAGCTGTTAGGAGCTCCACTGGAAGTCTGTCATCGTGAACTGCCCCACTATAGCTGGATGACCTCATCATGTCGTTGGTCCATGGCTTCAGCATGGCTAGCCTTTCTCTGTATCCTTAAAGTCGCAGGCAGCTTTGTGGGCTTTGAAAATTCTAGTCAAATAGTCAGGCGCTAGATTGTTCAGTTCCTTGAACATCGTGATAGCTCTTTGACTTTGCTTTCCCCTTTAGCAAAAAAAATTTACCACAGACTGAAAACTTAGAAAAATACAAATATTTCTATGGAAGTCATCTAATGTCCACAACAACTACCATATGAGCATGGTAGCATATTTTAAGCCACTATTTTTAGTTCTGGGAAAACTACTTGTTGAAACTGGCCAAGTCTTGAGTTGGCAAACTGTTGCAAATGGCCAATTGGATGCATTATCACACGGGGTAAAGGGAAAGAGGTAGAATGGGGAGGAGATTATAAAGAACCACCAGCAAATGACAAGTGATTATCTTTATTATTACCTGACAAAACCGCTACCTAAAGTTGCCTAAATCAATATCAAGTACAACACAAAGAGCCTTGGGACTGTCAAGTGTTAGATTTTGTGTAATGATAATTATTATATTCCCATACTTTTTGTGAATGTTATTATGCTACAATACGCTTTCAGTGCCATGGAACTAAAGAAGTCTTTGGCTAGCTTCAACATGCTCTCAGTCCTCTTGTGACTGAAAAGTGAACGCACGAAGAGAAAAGGCTCTGGTTCTGCCCAGGCAACCTTGAACATACGAATGATAAAAATGCCCTGCTAACTTAATGGAGTACATATAAAAATCCTGTTTTCAGAAGTTGCCCTGTCTTGCTTCCCATTTCCCAAGTTTCTACTAAATTTTTACAAACTTTCAGATGTAACACCTCATTAAAACTTGTTGTACTATTGTAGTAGCAATGCCAGCGTGATACTTAAGATTGCCTACCACTTAACATTGTAAAGTAGTAAAATATTAATACTGTATGGGTTACGGTAAATTACCTGGGTTCACAAAAATAATTCAGTTAAGGCTTGTGCCAGCTATTGCAAATCACAAGTGACTACAGATCCTGCAGCCTGTTGTTGTTCCAACCATAATTATTATGATCAAGAATTAAATTACATTAACCTAGATAACCGTAAAAGAACCTGGAAAATTCCTCATCCTAAGTCACACGTGAGATTATTCACCAGAACCACTCTCTCCTGTGAGGGATCATTCCCTTGCAGCAATCATCCTTTTAGGAACATTTCTTAAAGGGGCAGTGTCACTATCTGAGCCGTAGTCGGAAACCAAAAAATAACAATAACGTGCCCTTAACAAGAACCATATTAGTGCACTGAAACCATTTTTTCTCATCTGCATCTAAGGATGGCAAAAATGGAAATGGATTGAAACTTGAAAAAATTGCCCAAGTTTTTCAAGTTTGGACACTGCGTTCTCCAAAAATCGCCAACCGTTTCATATGGATGGCTTTTCCTGTGAAGATTCATTTCATATTTTCTTGGTTTGCCAAGAATAATTATTGTTACTTACCAAGTTTCAATTTTCAGCCAGTTAAGACACCTAAATACAGAAAAACAACTGTGACAGTGCCCCTTCAAGTTTTTGTTTTCTGTAACATTCCATAACTTAGGAAGCCTTTGAAATTAATACCTTTTCCTGAATTAAAGAGGCTCTGAAGAGGACCTACATCTGTTGCCAAAATAGCACATTTGATTAAACAGTCTCCACAAGAGATGAACTCCGCAGAAAAGGGCATTTGTGACCTAGTGACCATCAAATCTATGGAGTCTTAATATCCGACACAGGAATACACACATTTTCTCTACTATACAAATAAAAGCAAAATCTTTGCCATTAACTGATCATGCTGTGCCGTGCCAGGACAGCTACTTGAAATGCTTCCAAGAACCAAAACCAGCTGAACACCAAATATCGATGAAAACACAAAAGATTGTATTACAAAACAACGGTTAATAAAGATTCATTCAATTTAAAATGACAATACATTATTATAGATCTGAGCATAGAATATTCTTGACTAAAGACCACTTCCTGTGAAATTATAGTCCACAGCGCACCAGTTAAACCACTGTCAAATAACTCGGTTATGAGGTTCCTGGCAGTAGTGCCACTGCATGCACCACAAGAATGTGATACAACTATTTGCACACAGTCATCTGAACTCTCTGCATTGCATAAGGCCACTTGCAGATGTTTGCAAGCGAGAGATCAGTTAAGTGTCA
>BLFK01000309.1:1484638-1492138 GCA_014634185.1 Astreopora myriophthalma | reverse complement strand
AACGAAATGCACTCGACAAGTATTTGGTAGCTATTGTTTCTAGTACCAAAATCAACGAGCAAAAGTTGGGGATAGAAACAAATGCTTCCGAAATATTCCCGCCGAACGTGATTGAAAAGTGGAGTTGACAACCTAAATTGTCGTCATAAGCTTACGTACCTTGCAAATTTCTCCTTGTTACTTTCGTCCGATGTTCTGCAAAAGAAAATAGCGAAATTAGAAATGCTAACACCTGCGTCTGAACGCGGTAAAGAATAAGGTGCAAGTATATGATCAACTGGGAATGACGATTGTAGAATGTGAGTGCGATGCTTCTCTGGATTGCTTAGCAAACTGAAGTTCAAGCCACTACCCGACCAAATTGAAGTTTCAAATAACTTTACGAATATAGCTAGATTTGCCGTTCATGAAAAAAAATAAAATAAAAAAAAAACATGTATATATTTATACTGACGGAAACGAATAAACCATAGAAATGTATTCATGACATATTGCAAACTCAAACGCTGCATCAGCTAGATGGGACGCAAGTTGATAGTTTACATTTCCCTTCCCCGGTACAGTTCGACACCAATCTTTTCGTCACGATCTACAGTTTACGATTCACCCACAACGTTGAAAACTGCCTATGGTGAATCGAGGTAATGACAATTATGTTACCTGGGAATTTTGCTGTCTCCCTTTTCAATATCGTCATCATCCGAATCCTCTCTGTACAGTACAACAAATAGAAAAGTTAACAGACAGCAAAAAAAAAAAAAAAAAAAAAAAAAAAAAAAAAGCCGAGCAAAACTTTATATGTGAGGCGATTCAGCTTACCCCGACAAGCTATCGGGTACAACAAACAGGAGTTCACTAGCTTACTCTTTGATCATGAAAGTTTGATTTGCTTTCCTCTTTCTGAGCCTACCATGGGAAGACTTGTCGGGCATTCCATCATCTGAACAACAAACAGGCAAATTAATTGGTGTCTGCATTAGAAATAACGCCATACTTCCAGGACTCAGCGCATGCAGTTGAGCTAAACTGCTACCTACCATCGTCATTAAAGTCGTCCATTTTGGACGCATCGAAGTCGTCTAAAGCATCCAGTTTGTATGCCGTTAATCACAGGTACTCATCAGCAAATACGGCTAATGTCCAAGAGAAATGAATCGGAAGCCACCCTAGCTGAAATGAGAGATGTGGTTCGGTTTCTACAATGGCGGCATCCCAGTGAAAGGACTATCTTGCAAAGTTGCCACGGAATAAGAGCGTGATCCAAAATAAGGTGCGATATCCGGCTCGAGCAAGACGCCTGATCACTTTGCGACACGAAAATGATGCTTACGGGGGGCAGTCGTCTGTAAAACCAACGTAATTTCAGATTTTTCTATAAATTGTTCCCTGCAACGCAGTAACGAAACAGACAATCAATATACAGGCACCAGACTCGCTTGAGTTGGGTTCGCAACTCGTTCGGGCCCTGAGCCAATCAAAACGGGTTTCATATTTTTCTTACTCATTATGGCTTCCCATTGTTTCACCAGCCAATGACAAAACATTTAAGAACTAACACTCTTTAAAAATCCATCACGCCGTTACTCTAGCTGCGGCCTCGGGCGGTATCCAAGATCTAGGGCACAGTTTTTCCCAATACGGACCTCCCGGCTGATGAATAACCCCCATTTAACAATGAGAGGACGTTCTTTGGAAGGAAGACCAGTCTTCTGAGCCGTTGTTAAATGTACTTCCGGTTTTCAAAATACGGAAGCTAAGACGCTGGCGGGACAAAAATCGTTGACAGATTATTCTCAACTGAGCGAAACATCATTAAAATGTATCTTTTATCCTTCGGGCTGAGCTTATCGTTTTCTGGAAAAAAAAAACTTGAATCATCTTAATCATTTGCATGAGCTTTAGGGGAGAGATTTTTGAGATCATGATCAATTGCACGCTACAATCGACCGGATGTGAAAGCAGATGACGTCATTGAAGAAAGGCAAGCATTTGTCGAAACTTACGATGCTCAGGGCCTCCTCATATGACCGGCTTGGCTCGGTGCCTCACCCCTAAATCCTTTGTATAAATCTTTATGTGTTTATATGAGAGGCTGGGAAGGGCCTCGCTGTCGAAATCTCGGTTTCAGGAAACGAAGCGCGTGGCGCCGAGTCGGCCATACAACAAGGGCGGATGAAATCGCTTGATAGGTTGGCATGAGAAGAATTTTAGTCATCTGAACGACTATTTAAAAGCCTACTTAGCCGGTGACTTAGGTTGACTTAGGCCAAGTCTGCTTAATACTAAATTAGTGTCTAATGTGAACTCAAATTTATATTGTTTTTGGCTTCCCGCCGAGCTAAAGCTAAAGCCACATTTGTCGGAGTGATTTTCCATATAAGGTCAAATGTAGGTATAATGGCTGACAACCGAGGTCCAGAAAGCCAATGAGAAACCTTTTTATTTTTTCGCAATAAATATGACGTTTTGTTTGAATAGCCGCAGTAAAATCTTGATTGAGGTATACTCAAATTATATCATTACACGTTTCGTGTTTAAGTTTATTCTATCCTGCTCGCAGAAGGCATAAACCTCTACTAACTATGCAGGAGGTATTTTAGGATCACGACCACAATTCCTTTGGATAGACCATTTTACAGTTCTGTGCTCAGTTACCAGGCCTTTGGTTAAAACCGAGGCTGGAATTGACCGTGTTTTGATACAAACCTCACTTCTTTTCTTATGTAAATCATGCTGTTCTGATGTGAACTAGTATAGTTCTATTTATATAACAAAAGCAGTGAGGTTTGTATCAAAACAAGGTCAACTCCAGTCTCACTTTTATTCAAAGGCCTGATAATTGAGCACCGAACTATAAAATGGTCTATTACTCCGTCAATTTGCGGTCTTGACCCAGTACAGAAACAAATGGTTTATTTTGAAATATGCTGTGACAGTCGTAACCAGGGCCCCGTTACTTTACGTGTGAAAACAAACAAACGGCCGCCACCTGACCAATCAGGAGAGGTCATGTCTCGCGTGACTGCATCCGCCATGTTTTTTTCCGATCTTCGCGGGAACCGATGCTCTAAAAACAGACTCAATTATGACTGTGCTGGGGAGCCCATCCAAGCTATGGGAACACTCTCTCACCTAATGAACTATTTGTTTTGGCTTGCTCTGTGATTTGATCAAAAAACTTGTGCGAACTTTTCAGTCAATCAGATGACTTTTGTCGCTTTGAATTATTTTGGATTGTTATAGGCTGAGACTGTATTTCCTTCAGGACGTGATTGCCTCTGGATTTGCTTTGGGTTCTGTTTTTTTTTTTTTTACACTCGATTGAAAACGGCTCTTTTAATCGGCCCTTAGCTTGTATTGTGCACGTGACAATAAACATGTATCAAAGGAAAGAATCTGTTTACAGCATATTCAAGAAATCAAAAGTGACACAGAAACGTTTTTCGTGAGGTTACACAGTTACATAGACTAGAATTTGCGATTTTCATCACTTTTAACAAATGCGCCTGAGTAAACTCCGCGTATTCCAGTGCGTAACAAACATTTTTGCCTACCACATGGAAGAAACAATGTCTACATTTCTCAAATACAGTCAGTCAACGCTCTGGCTTAAATGTCCAGGGTACCGCTACAGGTTGTTGTTGTTGTTGTTTTTGAGTCAGCCGGTATGCGCATATGCCCTGGTGTACCAAAACATGGGTGTAAAATAATAGGCCATTTCCGAGTTGCTGTTTCCCTCTGGTTCAAAGCGAGTCTTGGTGCTAAACCACTCAAATGCTAATGAGTTTGATTTGCATGAAAATACACAACTCACTTCCATTTGAATGGTTGTGCAATCTCGTACCCAGAGTCCTCAGGCTCTTTGGTCAGCGGGTTGTCGCCAGGAGAGACTCTGGGATAATGAAAAAAATTCGAATTTTTTGATTGGCTGTTACTTAACAACTTCTAAAGAAACCGTCCCAGATTTTGTGGGAAAAATGGCGTCCATTATCCCAGAGTCTCTCCGGGCGCCCACCCGCTGACCAAAGAGCCCGAAGACTCTGGGTACGAGATTGATGGTTGTGCACAAGGACCAACCTCGTCCCCAGAGTCATCTCCCGGCGATCCGCCATTTTGAAAATCGTCGAGGAGAAGGCCCTGGGGACGGGATTGCACAAGGACTCGCTTTGAAACCGAGGCCGAAAAAGCAAGTGGTATTATGATAGTCCTACAGTTTTATCTTCAAATTATGCTTACGTGATAGACTTGGATAGACCTGTTGTTGAGAAGAACGCCGAACTGAAGAATAACTCGTAATTAGAGTCTCTCCGTTGGCAGGACACCAACAAGATTAGTTAATATTCCAGTTAGCAGTGATAGCTTTTGACACTATAACAACACAGGTAGACCAAGCTCTGTGATGGACTAGGTGTTGTGTTTTCAATTTAGAGAGCTTGCATGGCGAGATTTAGTCTGTTGTCTCTTTGTGATCTTTCTTTGGTAAACCATTCTGTCCACTATTTCGCGAGATATCCTCAACCGAACACCTATCCCTAAAAGAGAGATACGAGCCATACAAGGTTTCTAAATTCAAACACAACATCGAGCCGAACACAGAGCTTGGGCCACCTGTATATAACAAGTACGTGAGTATTCGTTCGTCGTGTCATTGTGCAACTGCAAATTAGTTTCGATCAGGCGTTCATGTTTGAAACGCGAAAGTCGAGCAGCCTGCCTAAAACGGTTGAGCGCCGGATCGCAGGTTTTTACAAAGAATTTATTAGTCAACCTGGCTCATGTGATCGAACAGGCCGTCAAACGCGTTTAGGCTCTGAGGGCCCGACTCTCGGGAAAAGGTGAACAATTTAGAAAGAAGGTATCAGCATACAGTGTAAAAGAGAGAGACCGAAGGGTGTCTTCATACAAAATCTCGTGTCCCAAATGGGAAGATGAGGCTCGTTTATCGTGATTTTCCTTCGTTCCGGAACTTGCTTTTCACATCAACTGGGAGAGGATCTTCCACTCGTGTTCTTCCGTTTACCCACGTTCGTGTTTCGCGTTAGACGTGGCTCTGAATAATCAACCCTCTCGTAAACGTTCTGCACCTTTGGTGTACGAGAAAGAGGTGCTCGCTTGTGGGAAAAATCAACCATAGAAGCCTAATACTGAATTGATTAACTAATTTCATTAAGGTATTATACTCATTAAGGTAATAGATAATTTATTCTTTGAAATGTTTTACACCACTCCTAGGAAGACCATTTTTATGATAAGATTTCGTGTTTAAATAAATATTGATGGTGATGATGATGATGATGATATTACCTTGTCAGCTGAAATTAGGCAAATAGGGTTTTCTCTGCTTGAAACTAAAACCGGTCAGTATAAAACGCAGACTGCGGACCGCGGACCCGGACTGCGGACCGGGTATAAAACGCGGACGAGGTAATAATCATAATCATAATCATAATCATAATCATAATCATAATAATAATTATTAATAATAAATAATTTTAATCATTTCTATCGCGCCGGCTACATTAAAATATGATCGCCGGCGCGTTACAATCAATTGAAAAAATAATAAAAAATAATAACTCTCTACATATATACAAATATTAAAAAGCCTAGGTAAAATTATATTGATATATAAAAAGGAAAACTAACAGAATATATCTATTCATGATAAAAATAACAGAATATATCCATTCAAGATAATAATAACCTACAATTTAAAAACTATACAAAGGACCGTACAAAGTACAGGCTTGTCTAAATAATAAAGTCTTTAACTGCACCTTAAAGGAGTCCACTGATGTTATTTTCCTTAATGACTGAGGAAGCGAGTTCCATAATTTCGGGGCAGCAGCACAGATGCCCGTTCCCCTAGTGTTGTCTTTGTGTACACTCTAGGATGAGCTAACAGTAGCTCGTTGTTTGACCTTAGAGAATAGCTAGATTCTTCTTTAATAGTTATAAGGTCGCTGATATATTTCGGTGCCATACCATTAATTGCCTTATATGTAATCACTAAAACTTTGAATATAATTCTATAATGCACAGGCAGCCAATGAAGTTCAAAAAGCACTAGGTATAAAAGGCGGACTGCGGAGTCCGCAGTCCGCAGTCCGCAGTCCGCAGTCCGCAGTCCGCAGTCCGCAGTCCGCAGTCCGCAGTCCTTCATTTTGTACTGACCGAAACTAAAACGAATCTTCTCATGTTACGGCTGAAGTTTTAGAACAACTACTGTAACAATTCCTGTTTACCCAGAGATCTCATCATATCCATCTTCTTCGTATGTAAATTGTTATTACTCAGCAGTCTGGGCTTACAGCGTTATTAAAAACTGAATTTTTGTGACTTCTGATTAATGATTTTCCAGCGATCATACGTGATCATTAATGGGAGGTCGCTTACCGGAAATGGAAAAGAAAAGGACATGTCAAATTTCTGGCCTTAAAAGTGGTCGCGGTTGCTCAAGAAATTTGAGTAATGGCACTTACGAGAGAATTCTTGAAACAGTATTTGAAAGAGAAACAAAACGTTTACAAAGTGCTCGCTTACGGGAGATGGGTCGCTATGAGAGAGTCTCCATTGTTGTCTCCATGGTTTCAGCGATTGGAGTTTCTTCGCATCAATTTCCTGTCTGCCACTGAACAACCAATGAACACCGTGACACGTGTAAGTTGACAGCCAATCGCAAAGCGCCAACGCGTGTTCACTGAAGCGTGTCCAGTTTCACATGTTCATTTCCAGCGTGTATTCTAAAACTTTCGGAGTTGTGTGCGAACTTTACGTTCAAATTTTGCCTTCCTGCCGAGGATGATCCTTAGAAGCCTTTTGATTTCGGTATTTATATCAGCAGCTATCTGCTCCGATGTAATCGATTTAACTGACGATAACTTCTCATCTGGAACCGATGGAGAGGATATTATGCTCGTCGAATTCTTCGCACCATGGTAAAGCAGTTCTTCTGTTAGTTGAAGTAGCGTTTGATTCACTTGTGCAGTTTCTGAAAATCGTGAAAATTGCACAGCTTGTGTTACAGTTTGTGTTTGTTAATTTGTGTACCTAATGAACAGGTGCGGGCATTGCAAAAGGCTTGCTCCGGAGTACGAAGATGCAGCAGCAAAACTAAAGAAGAACGATCCTCCGATTCCCCTCGCTAAGGTATGAGGAAGGCACTTCTGGTTTTTCTCATGTTATTTTGTCGTGACAGCGCCTTTTTTGTTTAGTTTCTGATACCCTTTACGATTATATTTGAAGCTTCTAACCCTTAATCGATATCGGCCACTTGGGCATTGATTGTTTTGAAATTTATAGTACGACTATATATGGTGACGTTGTTTTACTTCTAAACAGAATTAGAATTGAAATAGAATGACAGAAAACCAGGCTTATAAGAAAGAAAAAAAGTACAATTATCAAATTGTTCAAATTTGATTGTGAGTTCATTGTTCGACGAGAATTTTAGCGTAAGTGATTACTCGTTTCTTCCATACTTCACAGTATTTTAATGCC
>BLFK01000309.1:1471155-1484628 GCA_014634185.1 Astreopora myriophthalma | reverse complement strand
GGGGGGGGGGGGGGGGGGGGGGGGGGGGGGCGGTCGCAGACACACGTGGACCATTTAGGAGGCCTTCCAAGGGGTTTTGCTGACAGGTGACATGACCTCAAAATGTGTGACAATCTTTTTCCAAAACACTGGCAGCCAACAGGAACTGACAGAAAAAGGGTGAAATTTTGTTACAGCAACAGTGATGAAATATGGCAGCGTCACTGTCCATAACAAAAGTACTGACAGGCTGGCTCTAAAACAAGTAACAAAGTCACACCAGAACCCCCCTTGGAAGACCTCATTTAAGGAAGGAAATTTGTTAAGGGTGGGTTAACTTACAGCTTAGTCAGTGGATCAGTGCCCAAATTGAAATTGGCAATTGGCCAAACTGGCACGTGTTTCCTGAAAACTGCATTTCTCTCAGCCAATCAGAATCTAGACATTTTTTCATGTATATTATTAAGAAATTGTTTTTTAATCCAGAGTTGGAAGACCTCTGATTGTTTAATAAATTATTTGGTATGTTGTTAGGTGGACTGCACAGAGAGTGGTAAGAGTACATGTTCGAAATTTGGAGTCAGTGGCTATCCTACTCTGAAAATTTTCCGCAAGGGAGAATTTTCTCAGGATTACAGTGGACCAAGAGAATCATGTATGTTAAGCTTGCAATGTTCCCAACATTTTGCTGTCTGGTCATGATGATAATAGGGAGCTTTAAGTAAGGACAACGATGACGGTTACGACATTGTCATCTGACAACATAAATTCATGTTAATGCAATCACTTTGCGCTCATTCCAACTACTTCCGTGTGTAAACAAATATTACTAACTGTCCAGGAACAGAATTGGTATGAATGTTGTGAAAGTTAAAACTTTCAGATTTGGTCATTTCATGTTGTTGTTTAGCCAAGAACGGCAAAGAAATGTAAAACACATGTGCAAAGCGTGTGTAGCCATTAATTTTGCTCATTAAACCTATTGTTTTGTGATGTTCTCATTGTCATCAATGTCGTCATTGCTTAAGCTTCCTATTAATACTTACTGGTAGCCAGTGCTTGTTGTAATACTTTTTTCTCAGACCTTTTTCTCATGTTTTATAGCTGGTATAGTCACATACATGAAGAAACAGGCTGAGCCCACGTCTAAGGGTGAGTGTTTGTACCTACAGTCTGCAACAAAAAGGTTGAGACACAGCTCGCTCCCCTGCCCTCCCTTCCCTCCCACAATGTTGGTTGATAGGATTCATGAAGGAAATTGTGCGAAACAACATTAAGAGGGAAGGGAGAGCAGCCCAAAGTACCAAATCTGTGTATTGTGTGCTGTCTCAAGGAGTTGTGTTGCAGACTGTGGCCCACATCACTAAAGATACAAGTACGACTAATGATTAACCTAGTTATTTCGAACATTTACTTGATGCAAATGGGCAGAGATACAAGTTTTTGTTAGGAAAAAATTCTTAGTAAAGGGATGTACAATAGGGAAGTGAAAGCATCCCATGGACTTTAGGTTATAGAGAATTACCGTAATAATAATAATAATAATAATAATAATAATAATAATAGTTTATTACTTATTAGGCGCAAATTAACATCTGAATATGATCAAATGCGCCTTACAACTAAAACTACTCCTAATAATTACAATAAAATATAATTAAGAATACTTGAAGTTAATAACTTTAAAAGTAGTCAATCTAACAATAACAGGCAAAAGCCTTCCTAAATAAATAAGTCTTTATAGATCGTTTAAAAACCAAAAAGTCATCGATGTCTCTAACACTCGCAGGCAGGCTGTTCCACAATACAGTAAAGAAGGTGTCGCTTTACTAGAGTGTGATACTTTGTTCATGTGTAATATTGATTTTGGGGGTCGCAAAAGCTCAAAACCCTTTGAAGCCATGGTACCGGGTACGTGTATTTTGATGGACAAATATATTGTGAATTACATGAAATGTACATGATGTCTTTTTCCAACTATAATTGTAGAAATCGATAATGTGGAGCAGTTAAACAAGAAACTCAAGTCTGACACTAGTACCGCTGTCATTGTTGGTAGGTACCCTTTGTAGCTGCATTACAATTAATATTCAGTGTAATTTTATGAAGGAACCATTGCAAGCATGATGGTCTTGTAATTTCTGAACTTTAAAATAAGACTTCAACCAGGAAATGGCGTCAGATCTGTTGTTAGGTTTTATGTTAAATTTTGCCTTTGTTCACTTTTCAGGTTTCTTTGATAAGGATGATGAGCTGCGAACAGAATTCATGGCTGTTGCTGACGAACTCAGGGAAAGTCACAGTTTTGCTCACACGACAAGTGAAGAAGTCATGGCTGAACTGGGACACAGAGAGTATGGTTTAGCCTTTAACCATTTTACTTTATAAACTAAAATGCAAAGCTCGTTACATGAGATAGAGAGCGGTATTCACTTCACAGTTGTAAAACCTGAACCAAAGTAACTACAGGCAATCATGTTTCGAAGGAAATACGTACCTACTTCAGCTAACCACAAATTGAAGTAATCCCATGACCTGGTTTTTCGAGCCAAACAGTGTGCAAACCAAGTGAAGGCAGACGGTGCTAAGTGTGGGAAAGGCAGTGTGATATTGCTTTTAGTTCTGCATCTGATTTGTTGAAAAGACTAGTAGGCGGAAGATTTTTTTGTCCAATCTTGGCGCAAACCAAAACCAAAGAAGTCAATCAAAGGTAGCATTGGGAATCAGCTGAGATTTCATAATTGCTCATCTATTATAATGGGAAAAAGATTATAAGAATTCCCTTTATTTTCTCACTTGTGTGCAAGTCAAAGTAATATAAACGTTTGAGTTTTTTTACTTTGGACCACTTTTATTAATGACAATCCTTTTGATTTCACATTAACATTGTTCTGAACAGGGTCTTGAGTGGATTATAGCTGGATTATGAGTCCATTAAAAAGACCACACAAGTTTGCTATTTTTATTTGTGGATAATAATTGTGTATATTTATTTTTCCGCGATAATCGATTGTACATTTTCCATAAAATCAATTATCATGTCACTTAAGATTTTCGATCAGTGATCAGTTCTAATCAGTGATCGGCAAACCACTAATCAAGGACCTGCCTAAGCTAAGGTCACCTGACCCATTTCCAGGCCCCTGTGGGCTGTGTGACAAAACCAGCCATTGTTTTTGGTTTCACTCAGCCCATGAAAATTCACGTTTCTCAATTTAACTTATAGTGAGATGGTGATTTTCCGTCCACACCGCCTCAATTCAAAGTTTGAACCCAACAAAGAAGTTTTCACAGGAACAGTCGCAAGTTTTCAAATGAAGAAGTTTCTTGAGGAAACTGTTCACGGACTTGTAGGGCACATGACAGCAGAAAACGAAGCTCAGTTTAAAAAGCCTGTATGTGTTGTCTATTACAAAGTTGATTACACATTAAATGCCAAAGGTGAGGGTTTTGGTTTTTTAATAACTTGTGAATTAATAGTTTATTAAGGGTTAACTCCCTTTAACCCAGGCCTTAAGGGAAATCTTGCTTGAAGCAGGTTTAGCTCTAATCCAGGGTTACATGAATTACAAACCTACAGGTTGTCATGATATTTCACCTGGTTTAGCATTACTCTTGTTTTGAACAACTTGGATGGGAAAGGTTCATTATTATTATATTACCAATAGTTTGTTGGGGTAAAATTGGAAAGATAATAGAGAGATTTAGCATCATGTTTATGGGAAATGGCAAACGTCACACTGAAATTTGCTGTTTACCAAAAACTCAATGATGTTTATTTAATTTGGGCTTACCCCTTGCCTGTTAGCCACAGCTATCAAGCAATTTCTAAGAAGAGGGAAATAAGCTAGAATAAGAGAATTTTCATGGTTTTAAGGCAAGCAACAACCTTTTGATTGCCGTGATGCTAAATGTCTTTAATAATCAGAAAGGCAAGCAGGGCACTGCAGGCAAGGTGGCACAACCTTTGAGTTACCAGGAGTCATTTATATCCATATTCATGTTGATGCCACTTTTGATACTGAATATGATTATTACTGATCAGTGCAGTCATTAAATGCCACGTGCAGGCAGTAAGGCTCATCTGCCTGATCATTTTTAAAAAGGATCCCACCTGGCTCATCCATCCATTTCATGTAAATTCTAACCGTAAAATGTCAAGGGCATGCATGACAATGCATTTAATTCTTTTCTTTTTGCAGGGACCAATTACTGGCGTAACCGTGTGCTCAAGGTTGCAACTGAGTACAAAAACAAAGTGATGAGATATGCCATTGCCAGCAAAAAAGATTTTTCAAGACTTTTAGATGATGTTGGTCTCAAACCAGATGATGAAGAACCTAATGTTGTAATCAGGAGTGATGATGAAAGCAAGTACAAGATGACAGAAAAATTCGGGTATTTGTTTGATTTTGCAATGCTCTAAGCTCAATTTTTTGTATAAGCAATCTGCAGCTTGTCGCAAAAGCTGGTAGGTCACTAGGTAAAAAAAGTTTGGTTGCCAAGCTAAAATAGTGTTTTAATTCCTTCATGTTACACAGTGTATCATATTATGTGAAATGGATGACTGCTGACTAAGTATAGCTCCCTGCTTAGGTCTAAAAAATTGGCTGCTCGATGGTAACCATCGATTGAATATGTTTTAAGAGTCTTCAAAGGGCCAGAGAAAGATGGGCAGGGCAATATTTACAGTGAGAGCTGACACCGAACAAGCTTGTGGGTAAATACTAAGGAAAAATTAAATATTAAGTGGCAGAAGATCAGGTTACCAATTTGGCTGTATACCAAGCAAATAGAAGGATTCTCATGGTCTGTTATGGGCTAATAGAGCCCCATACCCTCTTAGTTTACAGACCTGCCTCAATCCAATGAACCCTCCCTTGTTCTGTAAGGAAGATTAAGACGTTTCTGCTCAATTTTGAAAACAGTTCATTTTATCCAATTCTCTAACAATGTTAACCAGAGGCAGAAGTTTGTGTTGTACCGAAGTCTTAATTCTTTGTTTGCTTGGTCATGTTTAGTGTGGATAGCTTCAAGGATTTCCTGAAAAAATACTTTAATGCAGAGCTTGAACCATACATAAAGTCGGAAACTGTTCCTGAGGAAAATGATGGACCGGTGAAGGTGTGGAATTTTGCCATGTTATAACATTGTTACTTGTGTTTTGTGTACTTCAAAGCTTTTCTGGACTATTTTTGTCCTCAGGGCTTGGTTGGGTGTCCTGAGGGTGGGGCACATGAAGAAGCCAAAGGGAACAATACAAATAAAGTCAAATAATGGATTGGTGAAAGTGGAGTGCTCTCAAGTGACTTTTTTGTGGTGTAGCACTGCCTGGATATAAAGCTCTAAACAATTTTTACCACATTAGGTCATAAACTTGTTCGTCTTGTTTTAATTCTACCAGGTTGTTGTTGGAAAGACTTTTGAGGAAATTGTAAACGACCCAACAAAAGATGTTTTGATTGAATTCTACGCTCCCTGGTGTGGCCACTGCAAAAACTTGGAGCCCATATACAACGAACTTGGAGAGAAGGTGCGGCACTAACATATTGAAAATATGAACATTGTTACCAACTTGATTTCGTTTTCATTTTAGGGGTTACTTTGCACCTGCCACCTGCCTTGTAAAAACTTAATGTGGCTTTGCACTCTGTATAAATATTTCAGTTCATTTTTTCATCTCTTCTACAAAGCTGTGGCTTGAAAGCTTCAGCTACAAACAACATGAATGTGGAAGACAATTCAAAGAGGACAGATTGTAATTGATTGTTGCTTATGAAAATATCTGAAGTCAATGCAGCAACTGTTCATCAGTAGCATGCTTAAAATGCGTGCAATTCCACAATGATTATTAACCGATTATTGGTTTCGGCCCCATTAAATCCTATACCAACTGCGGAACATTTTAGGAGGAGCCACCCACAGAGTGAGCACAGTTACAGACTCATCTAGTAAGGAAAGCAACACAAATAATGTAGTCTTAACATAACGGACTAAGTACACGTAAGCTAAACAAACAAGGCATGCGCACAACACATGTAAAATTGCTTGCGTACATCACAAATAAAGCTGCATGCACGGGACTGCATCCAACAGGCTAAATCTGGGAGAACTTGATTCAGTTTTAGTGATTTGAAATGTTTGTGTCAATTTATCATCTCGTAGATGAAAGATGTGAAAGATGTTGTTATTGCCAAGATGGATGCTACCGCCAACGATATCCCTCCTAATTTCAAAGTTGAAGGGTGAGTTTGACAAAACTGCTTTTAAATTTAACACTGTATTATCATAATCATCAGTATTTTAGTACGATAGGCATATCACCACCCGTACTACAGTTAAATAGTTGCAAAATTATGGATACCACAGCTCACTTTCTGTACAGTCAACCACAGTGCAAGTTTTGACATTATTGAACCAATCGTAGAGTGAAGTAAAGACATGTAGCTGACGCTAAGTGTTGGAAAACATCTGCTAGGAAGAAACGATTCATTTTAGATTTGCTTGTGATTGGTTGTGAAAATGGTATGTGATATTTAAACCAATCACAAAGCATTGTATACCCTGGATCCAGAGGTTTTCTTTGTTTTTCGCCATGGACAAATTTTAACAAATCGTGAAGCAGTGAGAGAAGAAAAACCTCAGGTTTCAGTCCCTTTGAATCTCACTTCCATGCAGATGCCAACTGTCAAATACTTCAAAATTATCATTTAAAAAATAGCCAGTGACAATCACGCTCTCACCTGCTTGTCAGACGTCAATTTAGAAGTGTGTAAACGTTGGAATATCTACCAATCAGAACTGACAGTCAGACACTGCAGTGTAAACATTGTATGGAAGGGAGATCGCAGGGACCGAAACCAGAGGTTTTTCTGACCATATTCAGGGACTAGCAGTTTAGTTTGCCAGTGGTGCACCTTCTCATGGGCTCAAAAAATGTGGTTCTGGTCGCTATCTAAGGATTCTCATTTGCTAGATTGTTTTTAACCCTCAAGTCGACTGGAAGGCCGTTCAATGTTGTGATACCACAACTTTGTTTGCTTGTGTTCCAACAGATTTCCCACACTGTACTTTGCCTCTATGAACAACAAGGACCAGCCCATGAAATATGTGGGAGGAAGAGATGTTGATTCATTTGTTGAATACCTCCAACGTGAAGCTACCAACACTTTCAAACTTCCTTCTGCCGACAAGAAGAAAAAGAAGTCAGGGAAAAGTAAAGACGAATTGTAAATTAACTTTGAAGAGAATTTTTTTCACTAAATCTAGTCTTGACAAAATTTGTAACATCCGTTAGCTTTTCGGGTAGGCACTGCCTTTGGCATAATGGCTGGTGTTCAAAATCATTCTCTGTATTTTAATGTGCCAATAATACCATTTTGATTAAGTCTGAACGTTTTGGCAGCTTTCGTGGTTTTTCTGGTGAAAATCCAACTTGAGACTTTAATTTGCAGTTTTCTCGGGCAGTAAAAACCTATGCTCTTTCGCTGTTCAAAGCTAGAGTTAAATACAGCATGGTCTTTAAAGGTTCATGAATATGCTCTGTTGCCCAAGCTTTGTCGAGAGCATCGTCACAGTGTGGCGTGATCTGCTGTTTAGTTGACTAAATGCCACAACATTGGAATTGAGTAGTATATTTTGGTGGTTGTATTTAAACCGAAGGGAACTTTTCAAGAATACTTTTTCACCTTGTATTGAACTGTGCATCCCACTAACAGTTGTTTTTGTTTGTAAAAAGGGGGCGTGAGGCTATGGCATACAAATTAAAGCATTTGAGTGGCAGTTAATAGACCCCTTCGGAAGCCATATTGGTTTGGTTTAGGGACGGGCCGATATAGTTAATAGACAATAAATGTGTTTATATGGGATATGGGCAACTGTTGAGCCAATGTAACTCAGCCACAATGTGATGTATTTTGTCAGTTAAAATATCTTTTAAATCAAGAGTGTTTGCACTGAGTATTTTTGTGAAGTATAACGAAGTGACCATACAATCAAACTTATGCAATTGGCGCCGAAATTGGAAGCGACGTGATTGCCTTATGTTTGTCAAGAGAAACACCCTGGTTTGCAGCTGGTCTCACGGCGTGTGGTCAGCTAACGAAAAGAAGGTCCGCAAAGCGTGCACGTTGCCACTTTTATGTTTGCAAAGCAAACTGGCTTGTGTCGAAAGAGTCGAGTGGTAACACTCGTGACAACAGAATCCTACTGATATATCAAAGACAGTTCGCAAAACAGAAGCGGTCAAATTATTTTCTTATTAGAGAGAGAGAGGATCCATTCTTTTTTTAGACAAAGTGGATTGATATAAAAAGAATTATTTCATTCGTCGGGAATGTGGACGTTAAATAAAGGGAAGCTTTACAGCAAACCGAGGAATGTTGTAACACCACATTACGCAAATATAGCACTCAATCAGGAAAATTAACATCAGGGTATCTAGTCAGTGTAGACAGCTCCTTCGAATTCGTACTTTCAAGCTAACATTCAGTCACTACGATCACATTGACTGACAATATCTGGGACTAAATCAGTCATAAAAACGTAGCCACGAGTCACTCAAGTGGTAGTTCGTATTGAAGTACCAGGGCATTTGCGCATGCGCATAGAAAAACGAAAATTAGAACTGGTGGCGCTACGCTGGACATTTAAACCTGAGCATTGTACCACGACGGTAACCCCGAGATTTCAGGCCATGGAAGTGCTTATACCATCCGCAGCTTTCGGATACTTCTCAGCAATCGCCCATTTTGCCTCAGTTTCAAAGCGAGTCCTGGTCCACAACCATTCAAATCTTAATGAGTCGTGTATTTTCATGCAAATCAAACTCATTATCATCTCAATGGTTTAGCAGCAAGACTCGCTTCGAACTCGAGGCAAACAGCAACTGGGAAATGGCCTAGTATTAATACTTATAGGCAGTGAGGAAGAGAAATGTCGGTCTTCATAGGCCCTATTCATAAATGGCGGCCCAAAGGCCGGAGAACTTAATCCAGTGGATAAGTCATTATCCGACAAAGTTTCAATCTGTGCAAAGATTTCAGTGTTTGCTCAGGTAACCGTGAATATGCACACTCTCAGCACACCTAAGTAAAAACGTTCATGAAAACCTCAGTTGGCCATCGTTTAGCATGCAGTGTATTTTACTACCCGCATAGTGACTTATCTAGTGGATAAAGTTATCCGGCCTTTGAACAACTGGGGCCTGTAGGCTATTGCGAATAATGTATATTGGTCGTTTTGACTAAAAGTCGCTTTGGTGAGCTAAATTTCACGGACATCCGCAAAATTAGCCTGCGTCGATCAACTACACCGCCGGTACAGGACTACATCTCGGTTTTCACCCAGGGATCGAGTTAGATGCCCCGCGGCTGCATGCAGGCCACCGTAAAACGAGATCTTTCCAGATTTCTACTATTACTCCTCCTTTTTCGTCCTGAAGAAAGTTCTAACATCTGTCAAGTTTCCAACTGCTTGGCTCGCATCACAATTCATCTTGTATGGGAGATAGTTTGACCATCACCACCCCACTGGGGTTCACTTTTGCCTTGAAACTTTTCTTGAAAGTGCCAAGGTTTCGGTGTTCAAATAGATCACGTGCCTTTGCTAACGACGTAGCAAGTCCAACCTGAGAAAGAATACGAGACGTTACATGAAGCACTCAAGCAAAGCAAGAAACGTGCCACACGCATATGCAAATACTGATATTACAACACTGATATTGCAAGCATACGTTGATATACAGCAGTCTGTAAGATGAATTTAGGGTCTTTCTGCATGTACCGGCAAACATTGTATTTTGTTCACTTGAAACTAGTATATTGTGGAGTTGTTCTGTTTTGTCTTTTGTTTGTTTTGTTTTACGCCATCGTGCTCCGGTACCTGCAGAAAGAACGGAATTTAGCGTAAGCCCTTCAAACCTTGATTTTATGTCAATTTAGGTAAGAATGTAAGCACCATCAGTGGTTTTTAATTGAATAGTACCGAACCTAATAGAGCCAGCGAGGTCACAAGGAACTTAGCTCGTTTGCTGTATGGCGCAAATGCGCACTGTTTCCGTAGAAAACCATTCAGCATCTCCATCAAATAGGCCAACAACAGACTACCGGTAGTACCTCATCGAAATAAGCTTCGATCATGTATGGCTGATCTGTCCTTCGGCTGAACAAAACAACAGCCACTGATCCGTCAGATAATGACCGCGCCCATATTTCATAGTAATGTCTGAAATCCTAAAAGAAAGACAGTACGTGGTAGGCAAGTGGGTAAATTCACACGCCGTCCTTTCACTTATAGAACCGGGTGAGGTGAGGGCTTTTACGAGAGCAAGCAGAGCGTCAAGTCGCCAAATGCAACATCCATTCTCAACACAAGACCTACTTGGGACACTCTGCGTCCCATCTTTCCGTGTTCGTCTTGATTGACGTCTATCACCTCTCTGAGACACAAAAACAAAATGTCTTGGTCAGGGATGGGCGGGGATGAATGAATGAATGAGGCCTTTGTACAGCGCTTTTACATAAGCTCAAAGGTCTTTACAACACTTTGTGAGGGACTTTGTCAGACTGTTCTTACGGCGCAAATGGCAGCCGTGCAGTTCACAATTTTCTTTTATTCATGCGAACTAGTAGGAATTCACAGGTGCCCTCTGAACAGAAAGAGTGAGGGTCCACCACACCGGGGACTACGTTCCCTATTGTTCTCGAACAGTGTGTGGGTTCTTTATTGTCCCACACAAGTATTGTGATACGGGGCGTACGGTTTATCGTCCTAATCCGAGAAGACTAGACAGTCTAACCATTTGCAGATGTCATTGCAAAGGCAGCACTTTCTCCTCAGTTATTTTAAAGACCCTGAGTGATGGTCCCGGCCGAGGTTTGAACCCAGGACTTCCCGCACGATAGTCCCGCGCTCTACTAATTGAGCCGGTAATCGGTAAGCAGACAGGTAAGCTACTTGTGACGGCCTCCTAGGGGGGGGGGGGGGGGGGGTCCTTGTTCCTTTTAAAAGATCTGTTTGTGTTCCCTTGTTCCCCAAAATTCCGAACTTGTTCCCAGCTTTTTGATCCCTAAAATGGTTATGTTCCCTTGTTCCCTGAGATATTTTGCCTTTGTTCCCCTGTTCCCAAGTTCAAATTGGACATGTTCCCTTGTTCCCCCAAACCCCTGTTAACAGGGGTAACATTGTAAAAGTGTAATGTAGTGCAGTGTAAGTGATGTATTCTGACTGCTTTTTAATGATGCACTGTAAGTAATGTATTGTATGTAAATTTAAGTAAAAAACAAAGCAAAACCCTAGAAGACCTTCACTTGTTTGGGGGAGAAATTATGACCTGTCAAAAGATTCTCTTTTCAAAATATAGAGTATTAACAACGTCTCTTACTTGTTCAATAAAATGTCTCTGGCCCATGGGTCAATGTTGCGCAGGTCATTTGACATCATAAGAGGCTATCAAAGAAACAACATTGACAGTTACAAAGCAAACCGGACAATCATCACTGCGGGCCACTAATCATCAGTTAACGGCCGCACAAAGGTGAGTAGGATTTACTACAAACCAATGTTCCCTGACCACAAATGGTAACTGCTTACATATCTCAGGCTGGCGATTAAGTCTTCAAACCAAAGTAGCATCAAACTATGTCTGATGTTGCACTGAAGTCGTGTCCAGACTATTTGATGGGCTGGTTCTCAGGCCAACTCTATGTGAGGGAGCAGGAAACTTACCGAAGCAAGAATTGCCCAGATTGCAAACTGAGACTTGGCCTGTTCATAGCTGAGGCTGAAGTCTCCAATAAGTAACTGCAGCATTAAAGTTAAAAGAAAAGAGATAACATTGTGAGGATACCCTTCCGTAAGCAGAATGAAACAAGTACGAAAACGTGAATTTTCCATCCCCTCTCTAAAATAGACCAGTTTACAGTTGTGGCTGTGTTACCTGGCCTATGAATGGAAGTGAGGCTACCGGTGACCTTGTTTTCATATAAACCTCTCTTCTTTTCTCAGTTATGTAAATGAAGACTAGTTTGTATCACAACACCACGTTTTGCATGATAAAAGCAGTGCAGTCCGTTACCAATACAAGGTCACCGGCAGCCTCGCTGCCATTCATAGGCCAGGTCACTAAGCAAACAACTGTAAAATGGCCTATTCAAAGTTTCGTCCTTCTTCTTGGACAGTTAGCACTCATTAGAACTCATTGAGAGAGTTTCAATAATCACAAACAAGTCATTATAACAACACAATTTTATTTACTGAGATTTAACCACCCACTCTCACAGGCGTCGTTATGTTTGGTTACATTTTAGTACCTGGTCGGGGTCATTCCATTGCCCTGGTCCATGAGCAGGCATCATTTCATGCTGATGGTCACCATACCAGTCAGTAATCCTCAGGAAGCTGGACCAAGAGTCCTGCAGCAAATCAATACAAAATAACTCCAACCACTGATTAACATATTCAAAACTGATCAAAGTACATTCTAAGGGTGTAGTTTTGTTGGGACTATTCCAAATAAGAATAGATGGAATGGTTAGTTTTTGTTTGTTGTTGTTGTTGTTGTTGTTTTTTTTTTGGGGGGGGGCATATTCCGTTTTTGGAATGAACAGAATGCTCTTGATAGTAGAACGAACGGAATAAACAGAATACGATCACTTGGAATAAACAGAATATGTGTGTTGTTGTTTTTTTTTTGGGGGGGGCGGGGGGAATTATTTTGGCGCCCAAATCGTGCGCAGCCACCAAATGTTACTCTTAGTTGTGTCCAGACTATTTTGAGTGGTAGTTCTCAGGTCATCGCTGCAAGGACCATTCCATTTTCAGAATATGCATTTTTTGGGAAAACCTTATTCTTGTTATTCCATTAATCCTAAACCGCAATAGGAATGGACAGAATAGTCCCCGAAAATGCACCCTTAGGTTGCGATAAATGCGTGACTGGTGAGCTCAGTTCATAAAGCACAAGACTGCCATGAAGGAGGAGCCGGCTGCACCATCACTCAGGGTCCTTAAGTAAGTGAGGAGAAAGTGCTGCCTCTGCAATGACATCTACACGTGGTTAGACTTTCTAGTCTATGCGGGGAAGCACGAAAAGCCTTAGGTTTCATCTCACAACTCTTCACACCTGATTCTGGGACATATAATGAGCCACTCTCAGCACAAGTGGTCATCTTGGTGTAGCCTCCTAAATGGACTACTGATCAATGAGACCAGGGAAGAATAATGACTGACAGTAGGGAAATTGAAGGAGTCCAAATGCTAGACCAAGTTACCTCGGCCTTACAGTTGGGTTTGCACAGGCAGCCCAGTCACAGTCAAGAGAAAAGCCTATTCCTGTCCTGTCTTAGATCTCTGATAGAACTGTTGCTTCTGCTAGGGTAAACCTTATGTAAGGGTTACCGTCCCAGTTTGTTTACAGAACCTCACTATCCACGAGCCCCTGGCCCCGCCCCCACCCAGGTCACACAGACATATTTCTAAGGTGTAACAAAACGG
>BLFK01000309.1:1433105-1466597 GCA_014634185.1 Astreopora myriophthalma | reverse complement strand
TATGGAGTTGGGAGAAAACATTGTGGAAAATGGGAGTCCAGGTGGTCTAGGTCTCCCCCTGTTCCTCTCTGCCTCCTCAACCCTCCCCCCTCATTCATCACCCTTCTTTTCCTTCCTCCTGCTCACTTTTTCTTCACCGTCCTCTCTGCTCCTCTCCCCTCACCTTCTTCGCCTCCAGCTCGTCCACTGTTGTCCTTCCCTCCTCTCCCCATGCACCCCTCCTGGCTTATTTTTGTCCTTTTTTCCTTCCCCACATCGTCATTACCTTCTCTTTCCCTCGCCTTCGTATCTCCTTTTCTCTCCCTCCTCTTTCGCTCTCCTTCGTCTCCCCCATTTCATCCCTGCCATCTCCTTCTTCCTTTCCTGCTTTCCCGTTTCCTCCCTTGCCGCAAAAAGCAAACTTTGATGGGAAGCGTCATCAACATCAACCTTGAATTTTAATATTTATTTTATAACTTGAGACCATTTCCCCTGCTATCATATAGGTAAGGTTGATATGCTTCATTATTTCAAGGGGAGAGAAATCAACAAAAAGACTAATGAACTGGTTTCAGAAGTTAGCAAGTATTTTGTCTAGAGAGTATCAAGTCAGTTTCAAATGGATGCTTATTAGCACAAGCAACTTAGTAAACTATGGTTCAGTTGGCTTAAATAAAAGCATCACCGCAGACCATTGTATCAGTTTTTGTTTGTTTGTTTCTTTCCTTTTGTCGGTTTCTTATGAAAAGTGCAAAAATACAGTTTACTTTTCTGGCTGCTGTCATCCACACTAGGATGAAAAACTTCACCATGACTTGGAAAGGAAAGAACTAGGAGAGAAACTTAGCATGGAAATGGAAAAGAAAATGGAGGAACAGAGGAAGAATGCATGCCACAGAGAGAATTTACTTGAGGAGAAAATCAAGAACTGGCAGGTGAAATAAACAAAAGGGCCTGAATTTTTATAAACTCAGGGAAGACAAAAATCAATTTCTTCATCTCCCGGCAATTCGTCTTGCAACGTTTGCTTCCCTTAATTAATGTAGGCAAGAGGTTAGGGTGATAAACGAAAGGCGTTAAGGGAGAATAACTGATAATAGGTGTCGTGGGGTTGCGAAATGTTGGAGGTATTTAGAACTGAAAGAAATGATTATGAAGTGCGGGTTAAACATGAACTGAAGAAATGATCCTCACACTTTCTGGACAATTTAAGCAATTGTCTCTTATGTGCACTTGAAAAATTCAAGGGACTCCAACGGGATTCGAACCCACGAATCATCATTCCTTTCACGGGAAAACACGCATGAGCCCAACAAATTGACCTGCTCTCAATTGTGTGGCTTCATAGCTTAGTTGGTAAGAGCACTGTATCGGCATCGCAGAGGTCGTGGGTTCGAATCCCGTTGGAGTCACTTGAATTTTTCAAGTGCACATAAGAGACAATTGCTTAAATCGTCCAGAAAGTGTGAGGATCATTTCTTCAGTTCGTATTTAGAACTGTTTGAACTGAGTTATTTTTGTGATACAGTTATGACTTATTTGACGAATTAAGGCCAGCACATATGGTTCGGGGTATTTGTAATTGGCATGTAAGTTTGAAAGCGATTCGAACTGAAGTGATCCGGTTTTCTTTTATGCTCTGTAGGATAAGCATATGAAAACGTTAAAAGAAGCCAAAGATCTTCGGATGGAGTTGCGGAAGAGGAATGTCGCTGTTAAGGTGAGTGTTATGAGTGTATGCTCAATTTCCGTCGCTCATTCGGGTCCACGTTTCATCTACCGAAGAGCCGGCGGAAATCCATCCTAAGGTGAGTGAAACTCGAAAATATCCGAGAGTTTATTCTTTGCGCGGCTTTCGGAAAGGTGAGGTGATTACTATTGTTTGCTTTCGAATTCAGGCTAAGGCGATTCAAACACGGGTAGACGCGGTGGACGCCTCAACCATGGCGGCTCAAGTCGATTATCAAACCACTGATGCTGGGGTGCAGGTAGAAGAATTTGCTTCGGATACGGCTTCCCGAACGAATGGCGAAGATGTGGGAAGGATCGACGACGTTGAACAAGAAACGAGTGTGTCTGGGAAAGGAAGGAAGTCGGTGGCAGGTATAAAGGGTAGAAATACCAACAACAGAAAGAGGAAAGGTGTTACTCAAGAAAAACAACGGGAAACTATGAACGAAAAGGGAAAGAAAGGGGAAAAAGAATCAGAAAAGGTGCAAGAAAATTACAATAAAAGAGTCGATGAGAAAGAAATGAAAAGTGGGTCGAAACTTTCGCGAAAGAGGAAGTTAAAGGCCGCGCAACTGGGCGATACAGCTTCAAGTGAAGAAACAAGGTCGCAACTGCGCGAATTTAACGATTCGTCAAGATTTAGCGATGTCTGGTTGGAGAGCAGTGGCGATGAGAAACCCTTACAATACAGTAAGACCCCAAGACAAAGAAAAAACTCAGATAAAATTCAAATGGGCTTGGAGACGAGCACAGAAGAATCTGACATGAACACTTGCAGGTCAAACGATGGACCGGCTTTGATCGCTGAGAGCCGCGCATCTAAGAAGCAAAGAGAAGACTTGCTGACGGGAATTTATCAACTTGCAGCTTCTGTCGACGAAAGGGTTAACGAGGAAGGAGTAAACAGTAACGAAGACGCAAGAGAAGGTGAAATTACTGGAGAGGATGAAAAGAGCATCAAAACGAAGTGTACCAAATACCCTCAGGTACAGATTGTGCAAGCGGAGAAACAAGGTCTGAAATCGAAAATAAGTTTCGAAGAACAGCGTGAGGAATCCAAGAGCGTGCATAGTGTGAAAGCGAAAAAGCGCAAGATTAAAGAAAAGCCGCAAAATAAGAGAGCGAAGAAAAGTAAAGACGTGGAGTCCACTCTTGAGGAAAGGTGTCAGAATGAAAACCCGGTCGAAAAGGGGGGGAAAAACAACCGAAGCAGCCAAGACGAGGGTGGCAATGGGAGAGTTTTAAGAAGCAGAACAAAGAAGCAAGATTCTGTTATTGAAACAGAGCCTTTCAAAGGTCAACGGAGAGACAGCGAGGACGGTAAATTACCTGAGGAAAATTCCAGACAAATTCCACTTGATGGCCACGCAACCGCAGGGACAGAAAAATCTGTAACTTATTATACAGGTCCGAAAGGTCACGAATATGTCATGTTCCTCACGTCATCGCCTCGAGATCATGAGCTTGCTCGTAAAACCGAGCTGTCATCACATGAAATCGATAAAAGTGTTGACAAACCGGGTCTTTTGGAAGGGGTCACGGCTTTATCGAGTGCTTACGTTTCGCCACAGAAACCGGAAAAGGAAGTACAGGAGAGCGAACTAGCCACAGATTATAACGCCGGCCAGGGGAGCTTGGTTTTAGACGATAATCGGATCAGAGAATTTGGAGAGAAGATCAACCATGAGTGTTTACACAGGAGAATGGAAGGAGCGAACTCACCGGGGAAATCCCCTCGCGAGGAAAAGAGCAGGGAAGGTGTTAAGTCCGTGGCAAGGAATGCCAAAAAAACCGAGCTTCCTTCGAAGAAATGCAGCAAACGTACACAGGCAAAAGAGAAGGAAGAAGATAACAGCGATGCTGGCGATGCAAGGAAAGAAGACTGTGGTGCAGCCGGGCTGGGTGATAATTGCGTGAGTTCGAAAAGTCAGAAAGCGAAATCAACGAATTCAGGCGAGGGTAACGCGAAAAGGAAAACCCGCACTAAAAAGCTGGTAGCTTTGTCGGAAAAAACAGACGAGACCCTTAAAGAAAACGTCCCGTGTGGTAAACTGATTGGAACAAAAAGGTAGGTAACTATTTCTCTTTTTGGGGTATTATCGGATAATTCATGACTCTGTCCTCAGGAAAATAAGAAGAATTTGAAGGGAAATGCTTCTTGACAGGATTATTTGGATCATTTGACTCTTGAATTGCGTTTTGTTATGTTACGGAACGATGGTTGTTTCGACGAAATCTTAAGCCCAGCACTGTCGGAGTGGCAGTGGGCAGTGAAGGGCGACTGTATCGCAGGCTAGCGGTGTTCGAATGAAAGTCAATATGTAATACTTGTGCTAGGTAAAGCTTTTTCTCAAAATTATGAGTCTGGAAATGTTTACGGTATTTTTCTCACGTTCTGAGAGAGGTACTTAACTGTAGTGCTGTTTCTTATTCCTTGGGAAGTGATCTAACTTGACCTTTATTGAAGTTCTGTGGATGAAATCCCCAAGTGTGACCAAGTGTGTTAGCTTTTGAGCAGTACTATTATTTTGCTGTACAAGGTGCTCCTAACTTAGTCTGTGGTAGAAATCCCCACGTGTGACCATTCAAATGGAAGCTCCTAAGCCCCTCTTTCATTTGGTTCTGTTTAATATTCTGTGTAAGGAGGTTGTACTATTTGATTCCTTGGGTGAAATCCGAATCGTGATCATAACATTCATTTTGTTCATATTGTTGATTGATTCACCGCTGCTCTTACTTTTGCATCTGTGGGTGTCAACGGGCAGTTTTGACCATGCGAATGAAAATGTCTTCAAAGTGAATTATCTTTGAACATCATTTCTTCGTTGTGGCACTGATTGTTTATCAGCAATTTATTCGATGAACGTTCTCTCGCGATTTTTCCAAGCCTGAAAGCTTGATCCTCGAAACCGACCGCAAATTTCTCAGCTGCGGGGCTTATAATACTTGCAGGCTTGTTTTTCGCATTTTCTTTTTTTAGCGCGTTTGGCGGTTGGAGTTTAAACGTGGCAAGTATCTATTTCAGTTGTGTGGTAGGTCTACTAGTAAAAATTTTCCGCTGTTTTCACAAGCGCGACCTGCCAAGTTGACGCCAACATGGCGGGACAAAACCTGGCCGGTGCGTTTAATAAGTCGCATTCCGAGACTAATACCACTGTGACAATGAGCTGGCGTGTATTTTGTTCAAAAAGTTCAACTTGGCACCAAGTTCAACATATCATTTTCAATTGTGAAACAAAAATAAGTTTTGATTGATGATGTTGATCAATTTGACACAGGTTCATCTATATTTTGCTAATTTCTTCCTATCCTTTTCTCTTACTTACTGAGAAACGTCTGATTGATTAACGTCAAAAATCACTTCACTTGAATAGTCTTCCCCTCTTCGATTGTAAGGTAAACATTCCTCGGATTTAGGCTTGTAAAGATTTAATTTCTGACTCCACCCCCTCTCACCCAAGGTGGACGTGCACTGCTTCAGCCCAGTCCACCCCTAAAGAAATCTCTCTGTTTCTGAAGGTGGCTGGCATCTATTTGTGCCATTGACGTAGAAATGAATGTCAAGAGCGACATCAACACTTTCCAGTTTATGATCGACAAACGAGGACTCCAAACCGTCCTTACGTGTAGTATTGTTTGTTTTCAGAAAATCAACACCGAGCGTGCGCATAGTACCAGGTGACCAGCAGTCCAGTGCAGATGCAACGACAAACACCGAAAGCTATTCCGTGCTAGACAACACCAAAAAGCGCAAGACCTTATTCAACTCCCGCGAGAATTCCTTCATCGTTTCCGCCGCGAAGGACCAGGTAAGTAAACCGAAAGGACTGTGTACAACAGCTTGGTAACTTGTCAATCAATCTGGCCCTTGGCGGTGTCGAGGAGGACGATTTGGATTCCAGGCTGTCACTCCCTTGAATTTGTCCTTCTTTTTGAAGTCTTGCACTAACTTTGGAATGCAAAATTTTCAACAATGGAAGTGTTTGGCGACTTCAAGATTTGTTCCTCTGAAATTTGGTGTCAGCTGCCGAGTCGATAAGGCACCGTCGGTTGTGTCTAGACGAAAAAACGTGACGTAAGAGCATGATCTAATTGGCGATCAAACTTTCGACGTTTGAAGGACCGTGAGAGCCAGTTTGACAAAATGGCGGCGCAAAATTGACCCCTTCTTATTATACAATAATTTATATTATGGTTACGCTCATGCTTTTGCTTTTCGTAGAAGGGGCGCGAAAGTTCGCCAACGGGCCGTCGAACTTCGAAGGTTTGCCGGCCACCGAAACATGCTACGTTTGATAGCCAATTAGATCATGTTTAAGTTTTGCGTCACGTGTTTACGCCCAGCTGTAAGCGATCGTAACTTGGCCATCACAAACAGGTTTACGATAACCAAGTGAGTCATTGCCACCGGCGCAGCACACAGCCGCAGTTCCTTTAGAAATTTACCTTCAATTTTTGTTGCTTTATTCGTTGTCATATCTTTCACCATGTTGATACCAGTATTTTTCAATTTCTTTGAAACAGGTATCTCTCGCGAACACAAAACTCTCTAAAAGCCGCAACACTACTGGCATCCCACCGTCCCTTTCGGCCTTCATGAGAAGTTTCATCGCTCCCAAGCTCAAGAAATCTTTCTGATGGCATGTTGGGTGTGGCCTTTTTCGAAGACACAACCATTCGATCCTGTCGCACATTCTACCTTACAGCGAAAACCGAGGTCTTTGATGATTAGTCATTTTAAAGTTTTCGACGATTAGTGTTCCGAGTAAAGTTTTGAATCTTGAACGATGGAAGCCAGTCTATTTAGTTTTCTTTCATCAAGAAAATACAAAATAACGTCTACAAATTGAGGAAGGCTTTTTTGTGGGTGAAAAATAAGGAAAGCGAAGCGTAGGCGAGTGTTCCGTCTTCGAACCAAGCTTGAGGTGTTTGGACTTCGGGTGAGATCGTTTTTCGATTTATTTTTATTTATTTATTATTATTTTTTTATGTGCTCTCGAAACAATCAATTCTTAAACAAGGTCAACTGGGAGAATTTCAGCCGGCCTTCTTGTTGTAAGATCACTTTGATTTATAAGCCATTTCATGAGGGGCATTTTCTTTGTTTTCTGTTCGTGATCTGATGAATGCCTTTGAAAAAAGCTAATCGCCCCCGGCAGGGTTGTCTGAAATGCCATTAGCGCTAATCGCGATAAAGTACAATAGTGCAGCTGATACGCATTTGCTGATGAGGAAAAGGCAGGAGGCTTGAAACGCCTGGCTTTTCAAAGCATTTCTGGCGCAAATGATCAAAACTTAATTTCTATCGATCGTTTTATCTGCGCTACACAGTGAGCAGTCTTTTGTGTCCTATTTTATGCTGTCTTTTGTTCAGTTGATCATTGCAATGTTCGCACTTGTTTTTTTCTTTTTTTTTTTTCCCTTGTTGGCACGAATAAACTGGATAAAAAGGATAAAGTCAACCACATTGGTCAGAGTTACACTGTGAAAATTGGTTAAGAGTATTTACCCTGAAAACCTTGAAATAGAAGAAATAGAATAATTTGTCCGCCTTGAACCAGCTCGCTTAGAAGTGTATTTGCTAACAGCTGGTACGATAATTTTGCACGATTCTGGTGTTTAATAATTTGATATCTACAGAAAAAAAAAATTAATGTCGCATTTAGGTGCTGACGACGTTATTGACCTTGGCAGAGGATAAATGTTGCCAATATCTGCATTCCCGTCCCAAAATAATTGTTTAATGTTGCCTTTACTAGATAGGAGGAGAGGTTAGTTAAACTTGCTCGGCGTTCTTTACAACCAAACTGTAAATATAATTTCTTGCTTTGTTTTGATTTGCTTTGCCTGTCGTCCTTCCGTTCGGTTCTGAATGTCAATTTGCTCTGTATCTCGTCAACAGTCATAATTCTTGTTTATATTACCCCTAATAACACTGTTTAAAGTACAGTGCATTATAGAAACGAAAAACCTTTGTTAGAACATAGAAGCTTTGGCTGGTAATATCCACGATCCACTTGTCCATGAGGCTTGCGTGTTTGTAATGTATTCAGTTCCAAAGACAACAAATTTAAGCAGAACAGCATCGATTAAGTTTGACGTATCGACTGTAATTTATCTCGGTCATAAAGATTTTAATGAGGTTTTATTTCTCTAATCGTCGACACTCATTCGAAATTTTGCTTGGATAGCTTCCACATCATTGACGTATTTTCTGCGGGGAAGTTTTAGAGTTTACACGTGTCTATATTGCAGTCTTTTTTGATAGAAAGTGTAATTTTTTAGGTTGTGCGTGAAGGAGGTTCTGCCCACAGCCTGTTCTTTTATATGTCAGCAGTGGCGGTTATTGTAAGTAAATCGATTTCTGGAAGCTACCGATCTTTCTCTGTTCCGTGAGAGGACGAAACAAAAAAAAAAGGCAAGACTTTTCAAAGCTAGGCAGCTGTTCGTGGGGCAAAATGCATTTCGTGAACCGACCAAAATGATCTTACAAGGACAAGGAGGGCCATTAGCGAAGAAAAAGATTGTTTACAAACCACGCTCTGATCCATTCCATTTGTTAAATAAACATTGTCTTGTGAAAGATGCTTTTTTAATAGGTATCCGTTACAGTGAGTAGTGTTCTATAGAAGAAACGAGTAAGGAGAACAAGAAGTTAAGCCGGTTTTTTATTTATTGGCGTTTGTGAGTTGTATTTTCCGAAATAAACCTGCTGTACACGTTAGCCCCCCCACTGAAAACACCATTTTTTCCTGTACAAAGTTGCTTGCCTCGGGGGAGGAAAAACTCGTTAACTAGAGAGATTTCGTGATCGAGATCACACTCCTTGACAGGTTTCAGATGTTTGTTCTCTTTGAGAATACAAACCGATTTAGAACTCAGTGTTAAAGTTGTAAAATTGTCATTACAACACCTGCAAGCTGGGCCGTCGGTGCGAAAGCTACGCTCTGAAAGCAAAGCTCGCCTGGAAAATGAATTATTATTAAAAGTCTAACACCTTTCGCACGTTAGCCTGTTAACTGACAGTTTGAGGTTTAAGGGTTTTATACGGAAAAATAATTAGAGGTGAAAAAATTTCGTGACTTATCCTAAATTCACGAGAAATTAATATTTACATGGATTCTAATTTTGGCTGAGGAATTCCTCACTTTACACCCATCAAACTGAAAAAGACTTGTACCCCCTTGAGAGAACTCTTCGTTTCACGGTATTAATCGCTTAAAACGGGCGTATTGCCCGGTTGTGCTAGTTGCTTAGCAAAATGTATTGATACCTGTGCTAGTAAAATGGAAGCGAAACCCGTAGCCAGACGCGAGCCACGTTCGTCTTGTTGGAAGATCACGCGTTCTTTTTTCTTTATGTCTGTACCCCTTGAGTGTTTTCTTTTTAATTCTACGCGGCTAATACTCTCCTGTAACCCTAATACAGGATTCTTAGACCACAGTTCTCTCAGTTTTGCCGGGTTATACGAAGGTCAAGAGTCAGAATGCAGATTTTCTATCTCTGAGACGCTATTTGATGTTAATAAATAAGCACATAGCATTTTTATTGCAAGTAAATTGCACTTGGTAGATGAGCCTAAACTAAAGGACAACTAACACTGAAACTTATTTTGTTCAGTTGCTTCTTATAATGAATAACTTTGTCTCGAAGGTCATCTTTCTCGCGGGCCGTTCGTTCGACAAGCCCACATCAAGCATTATGACTAATTTAACTCAGTACTGAATTTCGATATCATTTTCCCTTCTGCTAGTTCATATTGTAGCACAATATTTCGCGGATTTTTCAACGTGCTTTGCTTTCATTTCTGATATTAAGTTCCTCAACCTTTCATAACCGTTCTTCTTGACACAAACTTTCACAAAACGGCGGTACACAAATACAGGCTAAGTTTTACCTACTTTCCAGCCTCAATTTAGCACGGTGATGACCGAGCTTAGCATCAAGATCCGCGAAAGACGACGCGGTCCTCTTAATTAACCCTGCCGAGCGATCGACGGAAAAACGAAGTCCTTATAACTCGCCAAATCGTCACCTGTTAGTATCACTCGCAAAGTTCATCCGGGCATACACCAGAACGCGGCCGAAAAAGACATGACGGGGAGGTATTAAGTCCAATATCAATGAAGGGTTGGCGAACTTCAAAGAAAATAAACTTGAATTTTTACGCGACTTGAATTTTTTTTCCCTTTGCAGAACTCATTGCTTCATCACCGTGCACATTTGTTTCACACGCCCTCCTGCCGTGCGATGCACAATTATTGGACACTGAACTCTCAATTGTTCCCGAGCGCTATGGAACGTTTATTTTTTTCCCCAGCTTAAAAGACTGGACTGCTAACGCTTGTGTATTGTGTATTACATGAGCATCACATCGTTGATTTGATACGTTTGTCGGAGAGATTCTAGGGATGCTGTATAAACCTGAAGATGTATCTGTTAAAAGTGCTGCGGACCACGGATTCACTGAGAGCCATGCACGACTGAATATACGAGCTGAGTTCGCTGTTTTGTTGTAAATAAACAGTTCTTTCATGCCGGTTTGTCTTCGATTTTGGACTTGTTGTCGCGGTCGACTTAATATATTGACCATTTCTCGGGTCCTTGTTGTCTCGTACGTGTCGCCATTGAACTTTCATCAGATACTATGCCCCAAGATCATACTGAAGCTTTTTGAACCGTGTGAGCGATGGAAACCACGATAAGCGTGCTTGGAAATTCAGGAGAGAGGTTTAAAAGAATCTGGGATTGGGCTTAATTGTTGCATGAAGGCCGCCTTAAATATAACAGAGTCCTACACGTTTTCCGTTAGAAGGTGCAATGACGTTCAAGTCATGGTACGTGTGGAAGTCGATTTGGTTGCGCGTTTTCCACCAAATCGTCGCTTATATATCGTGTCAATCGTCGATATAATCTCTTTAGATTGCGGTTTCACAGCACTAACGATCGTCTCAACTTCGACTTCAACGAGAATACACATACAGAGCCTCACTGGTCGTCACCATTTGCGTCAATCGGATAATCATTGGCTCTTTAGCTTTCAGTTCGATGTTGCTTAACTAGTGAGTGTAATATTGTGCCACATAGCAGATCCTTTTAGCGATCTCTAATCTGAAAATTTCTTACGCATTGATATGATCTAACTTCCTTTTCTACTCAGTCCCAGACTGTAATATAAGTAATATACGAGTAATTAAATGTTCACGAAATGTAAACTGTATTTGAAGGCGAATTTCAAGTTTCCGTGTACATGCAAATAACATGCGAACAGCCAACTTGGTATAGCTTTCAAAATAAATGTCATCTACCAAAGTTTTGCAGCGAAGAGAAATAACGTGGTTTGTTAAAGAAGATTTAAGTTCTTCAATCCAATATTAAAGAACATGCATCTTAAATTCGTGTAGATATTTCATGTAGTTTCGGTTTGGAAAAGCCCCAAAATGGGCGTCGTGCATGCGTTTAAGTTGTTGAACTTCGTAGACATGCCAAGAGATTCAACAGACGAGCATCTTTTAAGAAGAGACCGATACCTAGTGTCAAATGGACCCAAATTTTACTCCAAACTTTCGTGACTGAGGCCCGTGAATTAATTCTTAAACAACCACCAGAGTACAGATTGTAAGCGACCTTGCTAAATAAATATTTTACTGCATGAGCCCTTCTTATTTTACCAAAGAAAATTGTGGTTGTTTACTTAGACAGCTATAGTCGTCTTAGTTCGAGGTAGCTGAGAAAGGCTTTCTTTCAGAATGTTTTGGTTCGAGAACTATTTGAAATGCGTTGGCTAGACACCCCGTCAAGCAACATGGTACTTAGTTTTTACAAGGTAGGCGTGTACTTGAACACAAACTTTAGTGCAGACTGAGAAGGAAGCGTCGGAAATCACAATGCCATAGTCCACTAGCTATTATGGAATAACTATGGTTCCGCTTTATTCATTATTTAATACGCTTTTTGGTTTGTTTTGCTTGGAGAACTGATCGAACCAGCCCCCATAATTGTTCGATTCAACTTGATTGTTGCAATTTGTTAGCCAGATACTTTGGTCACAAGAATCGACCACATATTTTTGCGCTCCCGAAGATTCAAATAAAAGTTCAAATTTCCACGGCCTGGAGTTGATCTAGCTAAGGTTTAGGGAGGCATTTGCTGTCTGGACACACGCGGACGAACTAATTATTGGTTTCACCAGAACCCCTGCAGACTTCAAGAGGCCAATTTAACTAATTTTAAACCCGATAGAGAAGCGGGAACGGGACCGTGTTTTCAATTTGTATTAGAATGACATAGCTACTGAATACAACTATGAAAAAGAAAACAGTGATACATCGAGTTCACGCGAAAAACAGGCGAAGATAGGACGGATTTGGGGAATCAGTTAATTAAAATGGCGGGAAACGCAACTGTTCCGCTTAGCAACGTTATGTTTACCCGTAAAAATGTTTTGTTTTTTTTCTTGTAAAGAATTGCTACAAACTTGCTTATGTCAATTTAGTTACTTTTCCTTCTCAATTCCTGTTCGAAGAAGTTCTGCTGCCACTACGCGGTTCACGGTTTCGCTCAGCCCAAACTACTATCGCTATAAGTACGGACACTAGAGACATACTTGATCGAAACTCAAGGCAACTTTCAGTTGCGTTGCCTTGTTTGCCTATACAAGGAAATTTAATGGAATGCTGATCATGTAGCTTCACAGCAGTGTTTCGCACTTTCTAGAAATCATCGCGGTTGTTTTCTAACCCACAGTTCGCTTAATCCTTCATTTGTAAAAGAAACCACTGGTTTTCTTGAACGAGTATAAACAGGTAATAAGCGCGGAGTGAATTCTCTATTCCTCTTGAAAACTAATTTGCCTGTAATCATCTCAGGCGCAGTTGGAAACTTTGAAATGTGTTCATTTTTCGGGACAAAAATGACCCACAGAGAGAGAGCGCCACCTTATCTGCATAAACTTGCGTCTCCCACAGATTTTAATTTTCGTTCTTGCATTCCAAACAAACAGCACTGCTTGGCGTATGTTATTACAAACTTAGTTCTACAACAGGGCTTAAATTGCATCAGATAATTCCTTTCTATGTCAACAGCGGGAAACAAGCTTCAGTCGAAGAGCTAAATCCTGCTTGAAACAATCACAGAGCGTTGTTAAAATTATCCTTAGTAACACTGACAGAGCTCACCTTAACTGGCAAACTTTACGCTACACTTCAGCCTTTGATACGTGATTGGCCCATTAATGTTGCTTTAAATAGCGGAAATGCGGGGGAGTGTCCACAGACGAAAAATGGCATCTAAAACAGGCGTTTCAACGGAATATATTTTTGCTCCGAATAGCTGGGCCCAGTTAAAATTTAATCAACACATTTGAAAAGCAGTTGGATACCTTGAAAGTCTTGTAACATTCGAAATTGCATGAACGACAGGAAAATTAACTTGCTTCCCCAAAACCCCTCACATATTCTCGCAGCTCAAACCTATTGATCATCGCAGCACTGAAAATGATTTTTCTTCGGCTGGATAATTCTTGCTGTGTGCTCTTAGATTCCAGAGCATTGTCATTGAATTTCGCCTGCTGTGCTCTTGCTAGGCGAATTATGTGTTGAGCGCGCTTCCAAAACCTGGAATGACACCACCGGAAGAAGATTTTTGTGCCCTCACAACGTGAAGAAACAGCAATATTCAATAGTTGTGGGCGGTACGTCGTTTGAATCGGTTAAGAGCTTGGCACCCTCGCAGCACGTTTCAACGAACCTCGAACTCTTAAGTTGTGCAATGCCCTCGAAGGAGAGACGGGGAAACCTATAGAATCTTCGGAAGAAAGATTACCTTACAATCGCTTTGTTATAAATGTAGCCTAGTCCTTTTGGTGTCGATAAGCCTTTTTGTTATTTTTGACTCGTAACCTACCAAAATCTGACGTTTCTAATTTTTCGAAGTGTTGAGCTACAAAAGCATAATTACGCTAAGTCAACAAAGGGCTCTAATTAATAGCTCACTCGAGCGAGCGCTTTCGCCCTCGCGGAGAAAGGATTTCGATGGCTTAGAGGCCAATACATGCTGTCTTATTCATAAGATTTGAGCTTGAATTTCTCGGGAATTTGTATCCGCATCATCATGAGGCAACAAGCTCCACAGCGCTTTTGTTGTTTGAGGTCAGAACCAACAGTTGGAGTCTCCCGGTGGTTGTGTCAACACTTGGTCCTTCTTTGTACTGTTAACCATCGTACGCCAATCAACAAGAGAGAAAACAAAGGAGAAAATTATGAATGACAAGTCGCTCAATTATGTACGAGTTCCGCGCTGGATATTCGCACGGGACTGGTTCATTTGGAAGCCTTACTTTGAATAGCCGCGGGCGACAATGCAACACAGAAAGAACCAATGAAATGAAAGAAAGAGGGTGATAGTTAATTAGAATGACAGCTGTTCCGGTGGTTGTAGTGTGACGAGAAACCTCACTAGGGGGCTTAGGAGAAAGTGAAAGCCCCCTATAAGAGCTCAGCCATTTTCCCAAGCCATTTATTCTAGCGTGTCTGCGGAAAAACGAACGTTCGTGCGTCGATTTCGTGAGAATATTGTACCAAGCTCGCAAGGAAAAGCTCTCAGTCGCTGGTGGGGTCACTCAGGGCAGTTGAGGGCATACCGGCGGCTTTGTTAGTCAGTATCTTTGTGTAAGATCTGTCAACTTTCTGATTGATAAGCGAATTGAGTCGTTCCCATCAAACAAATTGGCCAGCTCCAGTCGATCGCGGGTGAGCCGCACTAGCGATCGAACTTGACGGAACTTATACAGTCCATCGTCTGCATGCAGTGAATATGTGCGACAGCTCAGACGGCGGCCGAAGAGGGACATGAGTTTTCGCCGAATCAAAACAGGACTGACTGTTTTCTATCAAGCGCTGCTATCGACTTGTTTATTTCCGCAACGTAAGTACAAAATTTAGAACACTTGATCGCTCGCCCGTTCGAACTCGCAGAGTGCAATCTTGACGGTGATGGTCGCAAATGTAAATACACTCACGTTATTACTTCTTATCTTTTCTGTGCCCTCAGTGCTGGTAGGCGCATTGGGAAAAGACATTTGTTTCCAAACTCTGAACGATCAATGCACGATTCCGTACGATAGAGCTGTAGAAACTTCCGATGAAGTGACTTGTACCGCGTTAGCCATTTATTTACGCTGTGTTGAGGACGTGGGAAAGGACGAAAAAAGCTGCAACTCCAACCTGTACTACCGCACAATTTCTACTATGATACCGAGACTAATGACGAACCGAAGTTGCGGGAATGTTTCTCTTCCGACAAACCAAACAATCGCGGCTACTGCGGAGGATACTGCCGAATCAGGGACAAGTCAACCCCCGAAGCCTGCTTGTGTGCACTTCAAACACAAGCAAACAAGACTATCAAGCGGGAAGGTTAGACAAAATCCACTGCAGTTTCGTCTGTGTGCTTTATTTGGGGACCCGCATTTAAAAACATTCATGGATGAAAGGCAAACGTGTGTCGTGCAAGGCGCTTGGCCGCTCATCGACAACGAATATTTTTCAGTGCAAGTTACGAACGTACCACTGGTCAGAGGGTCGAGTGCCACAGCCACCAGCATGGTAAGAGCTATTAAATTAATTTGGATATCCACACATCTTTTCGCAGAACGTGTCCAAACAACTAGTCCTTTGAATAATGCATACACGTCCTGTAGATTCAGGCTTGATTACAGTTCAAACTTGGACTCCAACTGATCGTCAAAGGCACGACATGTCTCTGTTTCACAAGTGGTGTGTTTTCTAATGAGTGCTCTACTATAAAGCGTCACATCTCTCACCGGAAAACGCACGGTTCGTTCATTCATTCATTCATCAAAATGTACACTGTTGTAATGAGCTTTGCATTGACTCAACTCCTTCGCATTTGAGATCTATTGTGATGAAACTAATCACGTATCATCATGCAATTTGCTTCTGAAATAAAGTAATCCATCATGGCAGCTAACACAAGAGCCTGTCGACTGTGATTGATCGTGTTTTTCTGATCGCGTTTTCTGACCCGTAAACCTGTATTTTCTGTTCCAGATTACGGTAATGATAAAGCCAAAGGGAAATGGCTGTGTTCTTCACAAAATTTATCGCGCCGAGGCTGGTTCCCTACCCGCTGTGTTTGTTGATGGAACCAGAGAGACAGGGCCTACAGATTGCTCCGCAAGGATTTATTCCCGGCGCAAAGGCCTCCAATCGCACGTCGAGATCAAGATCTGTTACATTAGTACAACGATAATTATCCGACAGGTTGGTGAATTTCTGACATTTCACGTTAAAATCCCCGACAAGTTACTGTTGAAATTTCCCACAACGGGACTTTGTGTGACGGGATGCCCTCATCGACAAAGGATTGATTACAGAGAACTTCTATCCTTTACGGACGTTCAGCTCGCGAGAATGCGTCCGCGACGCAGTCAAATGTCGCGAAAGGAGGCTCACACCAAGTGTACGGAGAGGAATGTCAAAGGTTTCTACTTTGATTCGTGTTTATTCGACCTCTTAACGACAGGAGATGCAAATTTTAGCGCTGCTGCGTGGCATGCGCTTCTCGACTCGTTCCGTCTCGATAATATGGGGACTGTAAAAGATGTGCAAAGCTACAACACTACAGAGCCGAGAGACATAGTAGTGGTTGATACGCCCACGGCAAAACATAGCTCTGGCGACCGAAAGGCAACACATTCATTCTACACGCTATGGATTTGGTTAATAATGCTGTTTGTTTTCGCCAGATGAGAAACCTCGCTGTGTTAATATTTTCAAAACTGCGTCAAAATTTGCGGACGCATTGCTCTTGATTTAAGTCTGTTGTCTTTGCCGCAGCGAGATTATTTCCAGTCTTTCAGAATGTACTTATAATTTAAGAGCGGTCAGCAATATCCTAAATCCTATCATTCCCCGTAACAAATCCCGTGTAAAATGCGTGCGGGATAGAAGGTTGTTTATTAAATAAATCCAAAATGTACAGTTTGCATTAAAGGAAAAAAAAAATATACGCCCCACTTGAATATTAGAAGCAGACATTTTATATATTTCTAGTGATATTTTAAGCGTGCACGGGTCAGAGCGCAATTTATTTGTTTTGTACATTTTCGATTAATTTATGAGCCCACAAGTCACAGGACGTTTTATCAACACACACACCACGTACACAACACACACGAAGAAATGGGAAATAAATTTTGAACTAAAAAATGAAATTACTTTGCTTTCAGATGTCCTTGATCGTATTGCCTCGCCTTTTCGGTTTCTTATGTCGATGACGGCGATTTTGTTGTATCGTTTATCTTAAAGCCCTGAAAATTGTTACCTTTCAGTGGCAATTCAGTTACCGGTTTTGCGCAGACATAACCCAGCCTAACCTCTCCGACATGGCTTATCTGACACAATCTAAAACGCGATAACCGTGATCTTGAACTAGGAAGCGGTACTGTCTTCAGCTTGAAAGCTGGAGATAAAGTGGATTTTAATTTACGTCTCCCATGAACGGGTAGCTGCAAGACGCTCCCTGAAAGCCGTGCATTCACTTAATATATAAATAACAGTTACCAACGCATGTTGGTACAGACGTATTCTTAATTGCATTATATTTAGTTTCAACTGTACGGCGAAAACCATCAATTTTCGTGTCCGAGTGTCATATTTTCTCGCGAATCTGTTTTTCCTTTTGTTACTGCCGCCTCACTGGGGGGCTGTTCGAACCGTCTCATCAAAGCAGTTTGACTGCGATATTTTGAATATTAGAGAAAAAAAAGATCGCAAAAGGTTTTGTGCTCTCTTTGTGGGCCTCTGAGGATGCTGATCGCTCTTTGTTCGAAATAGAAAGGAAAAACAGGAAGAAAATGTGAAAAAAGTGAAGTGAAATCGGAGTAATGCACGCTTTGAGTGAGGATAGTGGTTTTGTTCTGCGGTCTTTCTGGGTCAAATTGGAATCAACTTTACCTGCTATTCGTACAGTGCTGGCTGAATCAAATAGGGCGGTGAAATATCTTCATGGCCATATAAAAAAATAAGGGCAATATTCTGCTCGCCTCAACTTAAATTGGTTTATCGACTGGTGAGAACGGCTTGATAAGTTAGCAAGAGCTCTCATTGCCCTGTTTAGCTTTGACATGTCAAAACAATTAGCTAAGTTTCGCGAGTTTACCATCTGGAAATTCATGTGCTCGTTATTGCCTTGAACTGAGCAAACTCAGCTCAACAAGAAAAATTAAGGCCGAAGCCCTTCTTTGCGTCAAAATCTCCAAGTCCTAAAAAGACTTAAAAAAAAAAGGGTTATCGACGCGAAGATTGCGAGGTGATACATATGGCAAAAAGATGCCCGACGATAACAATGCTAATCCGGTCTAGGCGGTATTTTATGCTCATTCAAAGCGGTAAACATTGTTCTTAAAAGGAGCATTGATGCAACTTGTCATTCATGAAATTTGGTCTGGCCTAATTACGTCAGTCAATTTTCGTTATTTGCCACTCCTCTGCTCGAATGCATGAAATCGGCTGTTGTCAGAAAAAGGTGGTTGGCCAATTGCGCAGCAAATCGATGAAATCTTTTCCTAACAATGTTTGCCTCGCCAAATAACCGCAAAGATGCTCGTCTTGTATGTCACACGAAGGTGATGCTGTAATTTAACTGCAATCCGTCTTAATATTTAGGGTGGAGCCTTTTACAACAGACGTAGACCCCACCGGAAGATTCATTAATTACGATCAACCGCAAACTGTGTACTGTACCGAATAGGGCTAAATCGGATCGTCTTGTAGTCATTGGCAATATCCTACTCTTGTATTGTCGTTTTGACAAGGTTCAACCTCGTAAGATTTGTGTAAAGAAGTTCAATTAAAGTGTTTATTGGAAATTAGGATCAATGCAAAACCCAAGTACGTAACATAAAGAAGAGCGCTCTTTGGCAAACATGGCGGCCTGAGTATACGAAGAGGCAGTGAGCTGAGGGAAATATTCAAATATTGGCGATTTAATGAGTTTCACCACATAAATATGAAAAGGCAAGCGGTGTGAAAAGAGATAAATGCCCTCAATTTTACCCCCCACCGTCTCCAAAGTTCTTATTCAATGCGCTTTGTTTGTAGAAACAAAAGATATCCTCGTAAAGTGTTAACTCAGTTTTCAAACGGTTCATTTCATTCCCTGTTTAGTTCCAAAAGAATTTCGAAGCAGGTTTAACTCTGTTCACTTTTTCCGAAATAAGTTAATGAAATATCCTTATCTGGTTATCCTTGGCCATTGAACGGTGCTTGGCCGGCTTCGTTACCGCACGTCAGAAGTTGCAATGGCGCATGTTACTTAACAAAGGTTTTATCAACATTTGTTTGAAAAATATTGCCCAAACTTTTCAACTAATGAAATTTCCCTTTGCGATGTAACTGTAAAACAAAATCGTTGATTTTTAGCGATGTTGGGAAGCATATGGTGCCATCACACAACCCTGGGTGGCCTGGCCCATCGAGACCGGACAATCCACGATCGAGATAATTCAGTCCTGCAAACAAACTGTGGCACTTTGGTACTTCTGGCTGTCGAAGTACGAATTGAGTACATCCCCATTCACCGGAAAAATAGTGAGAACAGAGCAGGAAATGGGGTTTATCCCGATAGTGTACTAGTACAGAGCCCGGTAAATTTTCCTCGACAATGTTAAAACGGATCTGTGTCACTTTTAAATATTCTACTACGATTTTGAGTTCTCTGGTTTAATATGATCGTTACGATCACCACGAAGGCTGCAGTTCTTGGATCACTGCGATTTGGGTTTTGTACTGTTTCCATTTTTGCTGGTTTTGATAAAATACCATATATTTCGATCTCTACAAACCCCACGATCGCTGTTTCCTATCTCAGCGATTGCGATAACAAAATTGGCTCCGCGTCTTGCACGCTACACAATTTAGTCAGTGAACATTTCTGGGTCTTTCCGCAGGTACCGGAAAGCTTTGTATTTTTGGTAACTTGGGAATAGTCTTTATTTGGAGTTGTTTTGTTTCCTGTCTTTTATTTCTTTTGTTTTACGTAAGCTTACGTAATCTGTGCTCCGGTACTCACAGAAGGTGCCACATTTCTTTAAAATATTCTTAAAACCCATCAGTGGATCGATGACCGAGTGCTTTTTATCGAGCGCAGCTCAGTCTCTGCATAATTGTTTCAATCCCCTTCGTCAGTCTTTTATTTACGGTTTAAAAGGATAATGTGCTGCAATACTAATTAAGCTGACATAGCGAGCTGCCAAATATGCCCTTACGAAGAGCCGATTGTGATCCCTCGCCTGTTTCTCTTGAACCTTAAAAAATTAACATTAAATTTACTCTCCTTTATCGTGTCATCGGTGGAAACGAACTATAGGCCATGATCGTGTCAAACATCATTGTTTTGTTCGTTCTATGAGTTGTGTCTTTTTGCCTGGGGTGTGTCGAATAATTATAAATAGCCTTGAACATTAATTTGGTTATTACAGAACAACTCCAGTCTCGAGTAAACGTCTACAACAGTAAGCGGAATGTCGTTCTGTTCCTTCGAGGGTATAGAACTGTGACTGTGACAAGACTGAGCGCAGAGATTAAACTGACTTCTGCGCCAACTGTACGCAACTCGGTTAAAGAGCATCGTAGCATCACTGGCCACGGTGCACAAAAGTTGAACGATTCACGGAACATCTGTTTTGCATCTTGAGTTTCTGTTTGGTTCGGGCGCTGAGGCGAATCTGGCTTAAGCAGAAACCAGCAAAAATATGTTTATCGTTTAGGAGATGTTTACTGCGTACTTGGCGGGGTTCTTCAGTTTTGGAACATCGAAGCACTGTCTGAGCTTACAGCTTTAACTGACTCACCGTTGTTACACATTATCATTTTGGTTTTTATTGTAGAATTGATATGATTGTTAATAGCGCTTTAGAATATTTATAGTTTTAGCGTTTTACAAATGTATTTTGATAGTTTTATAGTTTTAGGTTTGCTGCAAGAGTGCGAGAAACCTGCCGTTTTAAGCCAGACTCGATAATTTGTCTTTGTGAGTTGGGTGGTTTTCCATTCGTAGGGTCTCAAACGAAACTCCCGTTTGCTTTACTTCGTTTCGTGATTGGATTACAAAAATGGCCCCATTTTCTCAACTAATAAGAGAGAAAACAAATATTGACACACGCTTTTTCCCGCGTTTAGCACTGGTTGCGGATAATTGGCAATGTTTTCCTCAGCTGCGATTAGCTGAAGAAAGTACTTTGTTTTTCGAATACGTTTTGTTTGTTTTCAAGTTGTTTTACGACAATTAAAAACTGCTCTGATAGCAACTCGGCGTCTTTGCTTTACCGCCCAAAAATAATTATCTTCGTTGTATGGCAGGAAGTATGAATAATTCACGAAGATGAACAAAGCTAGGTTCAAGAACATAGTCTTTTCGGCTTGACCCCAGTGAAGGGTAAACCTTCCGTTATTTTGTTTTAAAGTCTAGTTTTGACTAGCCGTTCTCGAGGATGCAGGAAGTTCTAAATTGCAAGCAGTCAAGTCAGAGGAAAATGGACATTCCTTCGGTGCTATTTATTTATGCAATGTGTTTATGTGTTTCGAAACTTGAAGGGATATCTAGAGCTTAATTAGGGTTACAATAAAAAAACAACAACTGAAATCTGCCTGTTTCAATTAATGTAGGAGAGTTAGAATAAAATTTACTTCTTGAGACGGTATACGTATGGAAAACTGGCTACCGTTTCCGGGCGGTGTATAATTATTATATCGACAAATGTTAGTGAAAACGTTCCTAGAAAGTAAATATTATTATTGGTTGAGAAGTGGTGCGAGTTTTTTTATTTTATTTTATTTTACCCAATCACAGGGCCGTAAGAAAGCCGTGAAGTGGAAATTAATAGTAGAAACGTAACACACGTGCAGTTGATTTGCGATCGATGTTCAACGTGTTTTAAACGAACCGAAAAGTGGGACATATGCCCGTGAAAGAAGAACTTTCATTGACCAAAACATTTCTGATTTATCTTCATTGCTAATGCTTGTTTCACACTTAAAACGGCCTCTTCGAGTGGTTGATCAAACAATGCCGGGCACAGCACACAGCTTTCAGTTCTAGACATAAGCTTGCACGCGTGGGAGTGACTGAAACGAAGGGAGAATGACGCAATAAAGTTCGGCTCGAGTGTTAAGGTTTCATGCATTCAGAAACACAGTCATGTGTCACTTCAGAAAAATAGCGGTTAAAGAATTTCCTTCCTCTTTTCAGCTGTGCTGGGGGTGTGTTTACTCAAAAGGTTTTCTCGCCACGACTTTTGTAATCCGAAGGGAAAACATAACATTTCCTGAGTTTCTTGTTTCTTGTGTCTTGTTTCTTGTATCTCACCATGCAGAGCTCCTGTCTATTCGAAGCAAACAGGAATCCCGTTATTAAATACGAATTTCTTTACTCCCCTCAACTCGAAACTGAGGAACGTATCCGCATCTTACGGTTATAATGAATACGTGATTCGCGTGATTCGTGCACCCATTAACAAGCGTACTTATATCGAGTTGTGATGCACCAGGTGGGAATTTTCGAGAACCTGACAAAGCCGGGACACAAAGGGGACGTAGCGTAGCAACCAGTGACTCACCCAAGGGTTTCATAGCATTGTCAATACACTTTCTAAAAAACAAGAAACATCTCGAGGTTGCTCAGTTTCGCCCGAGCTTGGCGTGAGTTTGCTATATTATTCATTAAGTATGGTTCTTTGTAGGTCACTTGGCATGAAATAGACAGAATGACTCAGTTTCCTTAGTTTGAAATTATACTTTCACCCAACTATTCCAATTCTACGCATCACAAAAACCATTTCAGTTAACAGTCCCTTAACTTGCTAGCTGGAACGGTTGTTCAGCAGATATGTAGTGTTTCTGAACGCAAGAAAGTTGACTTATAACTGTTTTGTAAACTGAAGCTCCGTGCCGGCAACGGCCAAATGGAGCAAGTCACTCCCAGTTCCTTTCATGTTGTTGTTGTTGTTGTTGTTGCAGTGGCTGAGCTCTTTTCGATAACGAACGCATGCAATGGAACTCGAAGATGTACATTTGCATACCACTGTCTCAAAGCAAGGGAAAACGCGAATGTCGAAAGTAATTTCGCGATTGCATTGCTTTTTTTGCACTACTGCGCCTGGTCATTGGTTAAAAAAATCTCGATCTACATCCTCAGCCAATCAGGGCAAAAAGCAAAACCAATTAAAACTTACACGCTGACGAGTTTTCCCGCGCTTAGTGCCCGGCGCTGCATCTGTTACTTTGCGTCATGATTGGCTTATTAGATTGCCTGTGTTTGCTGTGATTGGCCAAAGTAACTATTTCCAGCGGCTTTTGATTGATTGTTGTAAAACTAAAACAAAAGTACTTACAGAGCCCAGCACATTCTGAAGGTAACACAACCTTCAGCCCGCCACAAATCGAAGTGATTCACAAATTGGTTTTATTAGTCAGTCAGAACGCAATTCAAGTAAAGGCAGGCGGCGCGAAGAGCAGAAAACGAGAGCGACAAAGTTGCAATTAGCTTCAGTTTTGCTTCTGGTTGGGTGAAAGAAATTCTCGCAAGATTTTTATCTGATAGTGGGCAACTGACCAAAACCAAAACGATCGCGTAATTACTTTCTATACACAACGGGAAAACTGCTCCAATATATCTTCAGTTCTGGTTGCCTTAAAATTGGCTTCGTTACCTGAGCAAGTTCAATCTGAAAAGAGACAACTGGTTTTCATAGAGTCATCAGTTTGGGTAGGATTGAAAACAATGCTAGCTAATAAGGGAGCGGCTCTTCTTGCGGTTCAGCAAAGAGGAAGTACTGAACCGCGTCACCGGCAACGGTTCACGAATTTATCAGTTATAAAAATCGAATTGAATGACGAGGAACTTGTTATGGGGACAAGACGAACGCATCACAGGATATATTCATGTCGTGCTATGTCGCCGTTTTGTGCCGGTTAACGTAACTCTGCTCTCATCGGCAGAAGAAATGATGCCGTAAAAACAGTGTGAAACAGTCCTGTACTAATTGAACGAAAACATTTGTCTTAATTTTTCTTCATTCATCCGGTACAGATCGTCTCAAACAGGCTAGGTTTAAAAAAAGGTCCTAGAGATTAGCATGCACAAGCTTGTCATAGCATAGATTGTAAAAAAGTTGGCAGCCCACTGAAATCCTAAGGACTTTGCTTTTGCCGTCACTTTATTAACAGGCCTGGATGTAGTCGGCTGCGTGTAGTCGAGTGTTGACTCCTCAGTGAAGGCGGTCGTTAGCTCCTTAGTAGCTGTCATTGAAACAGACGGTTCATACTCTGTGGTGAGTACATGGAAAGATTTCATGGAGTGATCTCTTCGCGTGTGCATGCTAAACATGCCTGGATTGCCGGCGTCGTCAACGTCGTGATAGGCCCAAACAATGAAGGCTCTGGTAGTCTCCTGCAAATGAATGGAGGAATAGAATAGAGCAGTTTCCAATGAAAGAGTGAAAAGCAATTTCGCTTCCAGTTAGATTTGGGTTCGGGTTCTGACTTTACTGCGTATTATTGTCTTGAAAAGGATACAAGGCGAGCTAATTCAGCAGCGTAGCTACCTTGTACACTCGTACGTACGCGGCTGAAACAATCTGCTTGGTTTCATCGCGTGAATGGACCTTACATTGGCTGATTGATCTTAGAATGGTTTATTTTTAGCATATCGCTTGTTCGCCCCAGTTTCAATAAACCTACTCACTTCGCTAGTGCGCACGCCCTTTTGGCCTTTTACAACTACTGGAATGCAAGAAAATTTATTTGAGCCAAAAAGGGAAGAAAGCTAAAAACAACTTGTAATGATGGCCTGTTAATACCCAGATGAGTGCAGATAAACTCAACAGGTTTCTTTAATCTACACCAGCGAGCACACCATGTTACAGTACCATGATTCTTCGCGCACCGATAACTCTATATAACAGTAACGAAATGTCTAAACACTACACAACTAACGTTAAACTGGATATCCTGGTCATCGCTTGTGTTTCTGGAACGATGATAGCGGAGTGAAGTTATACCATTCCGCTCGCTCACGCTGTCCATCGTGTAACTTTGCTTCGAGTCCAAATAAGGTATTCCAAAACCAAAAGTGATAAAATCCTAAGGAGAAAAAGAAAAATAATACCACATGGATAGGAAAAATTTGAGGGGTGGAAGAGGGGAATTCCCGACGTTCGACCCTCCACTCTCCCGGGGATCCCCCATTTCGTCCTTGCTCGATTTTCGCGCAAAAGGCGAAATCTCTCAGAGGCGCTTTCTTCGTGGGCTAATCGGAATTATTTTGTTTAAGGATAAAATATAAGGAAACAACTTTTAAACCTCATAGTACACCATACACTATCATTGCTGGCCGAAATCTTAGGAACCATAAGTAATGGTTCGTTTTTTGTCACCCTGTTGCAGTAAATATATATATATATATATCTTATTCGATGGTTTTACATATAATACGCGCGGATATTTTGCGAGTTGCGTAGACGGTATTTTTCCGAGCTCCCAAGGGGCGAGGAAAAATACGAGCAATGAGCAAAATGTCCGCGAGTATTATATGTAATACCATCGAATAAGAGATTTATTATTCCACTACAAAAAGGTTTTGTTATTTTGGCTTATCTGTTTTGGTAAGAGTGTTGAAATGGCGCGTACGAATGACGCTCTGTTGTAAACCGGTCAAACCAGGACACTACAGTGTATTACGGTCTCTTATTATATGGCTAGCTCCGTGAGCGGGCAAGATGAACCAAATCGTGCGCTGTGATTGGCTACTCGGGCGGGCAAGATGGAACTATCTTGCCCGCGCGGGACCACGCGCCGTGTCCCGCGAGAAAAATTTCCCCGAAAGCCATATAATAAATTCTTTATTGACCTAGCTTTTTCGGTCAAGATGGCTGGATATTGGCCTCGTTCATTTTTTGCGTTTTTATGGACCTCGACTTCGTCTCGGTCCATAAAAACGCAAAAAAAGAACTTGGCCAATATCCAGCCATCTTGACCTCACGCTTGGTCAATAACGCATATATATTTTGCACGTTCTCTTGACCTCTTATGGTGAAATGACGCAATAGTGGAATAATAAAAAGTATTATTTTGTCGAACCTTCGCAACCATCCCCTTCTCGATAGAGAGATTTAAATGACGAAAAGTGATCCCGAGCAGTGCTTTTCATGTCAGATGTGTCTGGTTTAAATGACTGAAGGTTGCACTAAAAACTGGCCGCATGTGGTCTTGTTCATTACTTGTGATCAAGAAGATTCTCACCTGAGTACGTAAGAGCCGTGAGTTAAAAAACGTGCGTTGAGAGCCCGAGAAATGAGTGGTCTTTTTGAAGAAATTTAAGGAAGGAAAAATAATGGAATTTAAGTCTGTCGCCTTCAGGAGTGAGAAGAGGTGTCTTTTTAAAACAAAATTTGATTTTAATGAAGTTCAAAAAGGGAAACGCCACACAACTTACATTGAAATAACTAGCCCCTTCGTCCGTTTGACCCCCAATGATCACATCGTAGTTCTGCATTTTCTTGGGAGTGAACGTGAAGCCGAAAGCCACCCAACCTTGTGCTTTTACGTCAACTTCAAAGTACAACAGATCAGTAACTTGATTATATGACCACGATACATTAAAATTGCCATTGGCGAATGATAGTCTCTTGCATGAACCACTGTAAAGACAGGCCACAAAAACTATTATCGCCACGAACTTGTGCATTTTCTAATCGATGTTTTAGACTATCCTTGAACGTGAATGAATCCTATTCGCGCCTTTTCTTTTGCGGGGATACTTCAATTGAAAATTATATTTCTGAGTAACATTTCGACGCAAGTTCAGTGTCAAATATTTTCCTCGAAATGGGGATATTGTTATAATTCAGAAACCACTCAATTAGTCATAAAGGATTAACTTGATATCGCTCCTTGAAAGCCCAAAAAGTAAACATGTTTGAGAGGGGAGACGAACTCTTTAACAGCACAGGACACAATATCGTCACTGGATTGCCCACAATATCTTCGTTGCATTATTTTTCTCTGTTAAATCAAAGATAATTACTAACTTTCTGGAAACGAGTTATAGACAGGGAACATTTGAACCCACAAATGACCAGCTCCCAACAACAGTGGCTTCATAGCTCAGTTGGTTAGAGCGTTCCACCGGCATCGCGAGGTCACGGGTTCAAATCCCGTTGAATTCCTGAATTTTTTCAGGCTTCCTTACGCAATTGCTAAAATTGCGTTCATGACTGCGAGGATCATAGCTTTACTTGATTTCATATCCGCAGTTTAATATATGATTCATTTCATCCGTTAACAGTGGGATCTATTGTCAGTTGCAAAATTATGGAGGATAATAACTAACGACAAATTTAATTGTCTTTTTAAAGCCCATGGCAAGTTTAAGCTAATGATCACTGAACAATCCGCTATGACGAAAATGAGAAGAAAACGTAGGCTATTCTGTCCTTAAGTCAAACATCATTTTACCCCAAAACATTCCATCCACCATTTTGAGCAAAATTCGTCATTACCCGCTTATCACAATGATAAGGACGAGGATGTTCCGTAACAATCTCAAGAACTCGTCATAGACGCAATTGTTTTAGGAAAAAGCTGACGAGGGAAAATCAATGAAAAATGAAAGTACATCATTCAGCGGAATCGCATGGCGGTACGTACGAGACAAATGAATAAGAAAGCCTTAGAATAAGCTACCTTTCTGACAATCGTAACAGCCATAACAAGCTAGTCGAAAAATATAGCGATAAATACCGGTGTAAACTTAACACAGGTGTTTGAAGGAGTCACAGTAGTACCCCAATGCTAAGCAACTATGGAACTGTATAATATAACCATCTGTGTTATTCACAGTGATGTATTGTGCCCTGTAGGATTTTTTGTTTACAATAACTTAATTTCGTGATGTTTTGGACTGTGTTTACGCCGGCCGTCGATAAGACCGGGAACGCGGCAGTGACGGGTGGAGACCCAGAGGTAAGTTAGGGACCTGCTCTCAATTTTTTTTTTTTGCCCTTTCACGGTTTTTGGCGTTGTTCTCGATTTTGGGGCAGCTTTATTAAAAGATTTGGTCAAAAAATATACGGGGGGGGGGGTAGCCCGCACCCGGGGCCCTTCCCCTGGATCCACCACTTCACGAAAAATTCCGCGACATTCGCATGTATCACCACAGTAGAAAGATCGCTTGGCGATATATGTGCAACTGATCAAGGCATGTAGTAGGGAATTCCTGGACCTGGTCTTGGAGCCCTGCTAGTTTGTTAATCAATTTGGAAAAAACGTAGAAAATTATCAGTAAGGAGTCGATAGGAATACGTGATAATAGTTTACTCTGACATACGCTTGGATTTTGAAGTCCTTTAGACTTAAATCTTTCGGTAAAGAACCCTCTACCATAACAGTAATCGTGGAAAGACAATCAATTTTTGGGTCCTTAATAGCCTTCAAAGTTTCCACGTTTATTACAGCAATATTGTGTCGCTCCCTTTCTCGATAATGAAGCTTTTACACAGGGCCGTATCCAAAAGGAATCCAATCCCATGTGAACACCGACTAGGCTACTTACAACCTATAATCTCTTTTCGGAAGCACACTGAGTGCAGTAACGCAAACTTAAAGCAAGCGTCACTTGAAAAGGCTCGAAGTTCCCACACAATTCTGTATAAGCGAGTCTAATGATTCCATCGAATTTTTGTCGTCTCTGTTTTCAGAACTTCTGTCCAGCCACACTGAACTGGATGGTACGCATGAGCAGTGACTTGGAAACAAACATTGCGGCTGTGGAACGTGTCAAGGAGTACTCAGAGAGGCCAACGAAGGTTTCAGCAGTAAAATGCCACTCATATCAGTAGCAATTTATCAAATTTGGGAGATACGCATGCGTTTATTTTTCAAACTGTTTACGACTGTCTACTCCAATGCGTACCACATGGAAGAGAAAAATTGCCTCATTCCAAATATATACTGCTTGAAATCCTATGTCGTGGGAACTGGAACTGAGCTGTGAGTACGAAAGGGATCTGTCACATATGGTCTAGGGGCCGACATTTCTCTCCCTCACTGCCGCGTCGGGGGCAGACAGGCTGTCGTGGACGGGTATCTGAAAGCAGCGAGGAACTGGGGATTGGTATAAGCGATCCGCGGGCCGAAATCTCGGGGAGACTCGTCATGGTACGCCGCTCAGGCAACACGTCCAGAGGTATCACTTACCGGTCCAGAATTTTTGTTTGTTTTTGGAATGAATTCTGCGCACGCGTGAATGCCTTATTCCTCCAATACGTACCACTTGGGAGACGTAATCACAAATTGACTTTTCGTTCCAGTATCAACGCGTGCTGGGTTACCAAGCAGTCAGGAGATGAGCTCGCGGGTAGTACGTCATGTAAGCTTGCACATAATGTCCCGAGAATTTTAGAGCCGACGGTTTCCCTTGTGAAATGGCAGTTTCTCTAAGTTCGAAATTTGGTATCGTTATTTTACTCATCACAGTTAAAGCGTACACGATTGCGAAATGTTTAGACAATGGCTTAGCTCTAACACCACCAAGTAAGTGACAACAATTCCTAATCGTTGCATGCTGCAAGGTGGTACGAATCAGAACTTTGGAGAATCTCGTGACTTTTGCATGGACAGAAGGATGAAGTGAATTTAGGTATCGCAAAAAACCTCGCTATCTCAAAAATGCGACAGTATCGTTTGATCTAGTATTGATTCGGAAATTTAATCAGCTATTTTACATTCCCGCTTTCTGCAACAGTTTTGCATTTCCCTTGCAAGGAGTTCGAAATAACAGGTTTGTACATTATGCACCTATCAATGACATCAATGTTAAGCCCCATGGCGTGTGTTATTGGGGAGGGGTGGGGGGGGACCCAGGGGAATTTGACTCAGACAGCACCCCCCCGTAGGGATTTTGACACACGTGCTGCCCAGTTCGCATTCAGTGGGTGCTAGCAACTGGGGAATTGACTCTAGCTTCAAGGAAAATGTGAAATTCCCCTGGGTCAGCCTGGCCCCCTCTCCACCCTGAGACATTGATAAGTGCATTAGCTTCAATGAAGGGCTGTCATGGCAAGGTAAAAGTTGCCGCTCAGCAGAGTCTTTGAAGACTTATTACAGAGATGCTAATCTCTTGAGTTTTGTTCAAATCTGAATTTTTTTCTTCTGCATCAACCTTCTCTAGCGAACCCCCCTAATCTGACTGACCCCCACCCTCTGAAAATCCCTTCAATGATATCAAAGGACATCTCTTCTCTAACCCTGAAAATATGTGTGATGTCCTATTATTATTATTATAAATTTTTAAGTTCAATTTTTTTACACACAGAACTGACTAGATTTTCTATGGACGATTGTGCATTGTTTTAACTAGACTTGTTATCATCTTGTTTTTTTTTTAGTTCTGTAGTCTTTTTAAATTTATACAATTGATTGTGACTAAACGTAGGGTAAATAGTTTCTTTGAGTGTTAAATGAAGGTTATTATTATTATTAAAACTTAAAAAAAATATTTGTGACATGTAATAATAATAATAATAATAATAATAATAATAATAAATACTTAGTTGGCCACTCCCTTTGAGGGGCTTTCTGGGGCGAATTGAAACAAATGATACAAACTGGTAGGAGGCAGACCAGGTGGCCATTTACAAGTGCAGCCAAGGAGTTGAACCAGGGACTATTAAAAACTCCAGCTAGTGGTTAGAGCAGGGCTTGATCCTATGTTTTTTTTTCTCATGGATAGTCTGGGAGAGTTCCATGTGTGATAGCATTTCACTTGTGTTTTCATGTTTAACATGATAAGCAACCTTAGAGAAACACTGAGCTCAAGGTTGAACCAGAAAGATATCTCAGATGGATATCACTAAAGGGTTAATCAAAACGGGATGAAAGAAGGTTGTTATCAGTTCCAATTATTTTATAAATATTTACTAGGAGCCATAATTTTAAGGTTCATGTACAGTTTTTCACCTCTCATTTTATTTCAGTGGGATGGATGGTATGGGAGAGATTTCGCTGTAACGTAAACTGTAAAGATGATCCTGAGAATTGCATCAGGTAGAAATGTTCATATTCATTGTCACATTATTTTGATCACTAACATGTTTGATAGCATGATTGCCACTTTGCTTTGTCACTCGTGAGTAAGGCTTATGAAACAAAGAGCCATCAACAAGGTCTTTGTTTATGGTAACAGAAGTTGGAACAATGGCAGATTGCCCTGAGTGAGTTTCAGTTGAGTGACCTAGCAAAGCAGCTGTTGCCATTTAGGTGTCATTTGTATACTATTGTCGGAGTTGTGTTTTCATTTTAGTGTCTTCACAATGCCAAAATACCGTATGTCTGTTCCCCCAATAGAGCTGTGTACCCACTTTCACCTTTTATTTGTTCATTTGTCAGTGAAAAACTCTTCATGGCAATGGCAGATCACATGGCAGAGGATGGCTACAAAGAAGCTGGTTATACATATATTTCCATTGATGTAAGTTTTGAGTTCTGTGATCAGCCCATGGGGGATGTTATAGGGGATTTCCAAGGTGGGGATGGGCGCAGAGGGAATCTTGAAGCGGAACTAAGATTTCTGGAGGTGTGGGATGGGGGAGGTATCTAAACTCAAACTGGCTGGAGCCGGGCATTGATTATTAAAACTGCATCAAGTGTGTTTTTAATTGGACCTCTTTGGTCTTAAAAAAGAAAATTACCGATAGAAATGTTGCATGACTTTTCAACAATTTCATGTCATTGTTATCAAATGTGGGTAAATTAATGTAGTGATCCATCCCATGTGACTTTTGAGGTGGACATTTGTCTTTTTGTGTTAAATTATGTGTCTGGAATGAACTCTTCTAAATTGTGCATAAACAAGGGCAATATAACAATGTGCAGTAAGAATTGTGTGGCTTCTTTTATCCGATTGCCCTTGCATTTTGCATAGTTTTACATACTGTATGGGACAGTTCACCCCATAAATATTATTATTATTATTATAAAACACTCAAAAGTTTTAATAAGCATGTATCTATGGGTATAAATGACATTTATTCCAGGATTGTTGGGCATCTCATAATCGTTCTTCAAATGGTCAGCTCCAACCAGACCCAGAGAGATTTCCCCATGGAATTGCTGCTTTAGCCCACTATGTGAGCCTAATTTTTATTTTTAAAATATGTCATCTCACTGTCTGCAGTGAAGCCTAATTGTTATCAACGTAATAATTGCCAGTTTGATTGTTTGCTTTAAAATCAACCATCTCTGTCGGATTAGTAACATACAGTAATTTGGCTCCTGAAATCTTGAAGGAGTATTAATTTTCTTTCTATTGACCCCCTTACATCATGCAGTACTTAAGCCTGCAATCTGACAGTTTGACAGACTGTTTTTTTTGTGTGCTGGCCCTCTTTCAGACAAAGGGCCAGCACTTAAAATGTAAGATTTTTAATCACTTTATGGTATCCAGTTCCCTGAAATTCACATGTATTTCTCTTTGCGCCAGTGGAAGGATGGCAAAGTCCCACACAATGTTGTGACTTGTGAGGTGCATGCGATATAGGCAAATATGATATATAAATGGCACTTCATTATCCTTATCACTTTTGGCTAACATTACTATTTTTTATTTTAGATTCATTCTAAAGGACTAAAATTAGGAATATATGGAGGTGTGGAGAATCAAATCCTTGATAGTCAAGAATTTGTTTGTGGGAGTGTTGTTTAGTTTTGAAACTATGGAGTTCCATCAAGTCATTCTATATACTGTGTTTTACTCCCAGTTTTATTACGGTTAAATTGAATTTTGGTCCACAGATTATGGAACAAAAACGTGTGCAGGCTATCCAGGAAGTATTGATCATATTCAACAAGATGCGGATGTAGGTGAAATTTGTCTTTTGTTTGTTTATACAGCTGTTAATGGCAAAGGGCTGGAAAGGAACAATAATAATATTGGTAAATGTAGACCTCTCCACACTTTTTTACGAGCATCTCAGTCTTAATCTCAGTCTTGCCTCGTATTGAGATGCCATCTTGGTGAAAGTGTTGCCAAATTATTTTTGTATTCATGTAACCGAGTTATCACCACCCTTAATATCTGTAAACTTTGATTATTGTAAATTTCATCCCCCTTCTTAGTCTTGAATTTAAACTGATTTTATTTGCTCCAGTTGTTCCTTGTTACTTGTTACTTGAATACTTCTACTTGAATTAATTTTTATTAGCCTAATTTAGTACAATTTTCGTTTTTCCTTTTCTCTTCCAAATGTACATCTTGTTTTTTTATTTGCTTCTGCACGACTTGATTAGCTTTGCTATTTTCTTGTGAAATTTGTACTGTAACCTTTGGTGAAATATTGTAATAAATGTTGAATGTTGTTGTTGTTTGTTGGACTAGCATGTGCATTTCGGCACTCAACAGTCTCATGTTACTGGCCTCAATGGTTTGAAAACTCACTGTTCAGTTATTGATTTACAGACATTTGCAGCTTGGGGTGTTGACTATCTGAAATTGGACGGTTGTTATTCGGATCCCAAAACAATGGACACAGGCTACCCAATGGTCACCAAAGCACTTAACAAAACAGGACGTCCAATAGTATTTTCTTGCAGCTGGCCAGCTTATCAAGTGGCCACGAACATAACGGTGAGATACATTGTAATGTGAATGTAACGTATGGAGTTTGTTTGTTAGCAGTGAGGGAGAACAGGGTTGGTGCAGTGGGGG